>JAODUK010072911.1:2523-33928 GCA_027564635.1 Typhlichthys eigenmanni | reverse complement strand
CCCCCCCCCCCCCCCCCCCCCGCACATATGGGTGTCCATGGGGGTCATACAGGTCTAACACATGCTTATTGAAGCCAGATGCTGCTCGTCTTGAGAGCTCAAACCAAAACCACCTGTACCCTGTATCGTCTCTAGGGATTTATAGATCTTAAATGCCACCAATAGCCACACGTTGGCCTCTGAGCCAAGACGAGGTAGAATCAATTGCAAAACACTGGTAAGCTTTGCCTCTACTATTTTGCTCCACTTTGCATATCAGTCAGTCTAAACTGAAAACCATTTATCAGCCAGGCAGTGCCAAAAGTGTCAATGAAATATTTAGTGTGCATTTGTACCATGTTTAACCAATCAGAATCCACCAATAAAGACCCACGTGGGGTGTATATTAATTTCCGTTGGCAGCAACAACATTATCCACCTTGACAGGTTAGTGGTTTTAGTGGTTCTTCAATAGAGGCAATTTTCCCACAGACTATTTTGTGAGATCAAGATAATGTTGTTTTAACCAGAGCTATCTCTCAGTAAGGTCTCAAACCAAACTACTCCAGTCTCTATATAAAACATGTCACGTAGCAAGTGTCATTATTGTAGTGATTTGCAATCAACTCAAGTCAAGTTTGAGGGCTCCACCATCGTACAACAGCACAAACAGCACTGACTCAAATGGACCTGGGCTGGATGAGTCAGAATAAAATAATATAATCCACAAACTATGTAATCCAGTTAAATATATCCAGACCTTTCAAAAACAATCTTCTTATAGGCAGGTTAATAGCCACAGAAAGAAAAATGGAAGCTTACACATCTGGGAGCAAGACAGAGGTCAAGATGTCAGGGCCCACTACTTTTTTTATTTCAATTTAACCAGCTAGGACGCTTTGAGATTTAAAATCAATTTTCCAAGAGTGCCACATACAAAGTTTGAAGTATAAAACAAACAAATGCATTCAGTTAACAGTATCAACGGATGCAGTTACAATTACTGATAGAATCCTTTAACATTTGTTTGACTTCTCCCAGTGTAACCACTCCCACTAGCCACTGGGAGATAGGTAACACCAGTTACAATTGGGAACAGCTGTCTGATTGGAGGAGAAAGAGCAAGCGACCATGTCAGGAAAATTTACATCTTAATGTGAATTATTGTTAACAGCTTGCACACACACATGCACAGTACAGTATGCCTCCAAACGCACGGTGCATGCAACACGCACCCACCCACACACACGCACACACACACACCTACATTATATCCAGCTGCGTTGCTAACTAAATTCTCTAATGACGGTCACAACAAGCATCATAGCGTGCAGGCGACACATCTTAGTTAAGATAAGGGGTGTGTGCTGCTGTTTATGGTCTCTCCTTTGTAACGGGGGAGCGGTTCAGCTCTAGTTGGTACTTTCCTTTCCCTCGCATCTGAACTGCATGCAGTGTAACCTCGCCGCTGCTGCCATGGAGCTACGTGCACATGGGGTATCCCATATGCTAGATGGAACATATGTATGTAACCTACATAATCCATACAACACGGTGCCTTTACTCACGTTATGTTGATTCAATATAACATGGAATGTAAGGGGACGGAACATGTAAAAGCATTCTGCAGGACTTTAAACTGTAAACATAATATAACAATAAGAATATAAAGACTTAACATTTGAGTGGCAGCGTTTGACCACTAATGTGTCACCCAGGCCCTCCAATTAAGTCAACCTGTACAGTATGCATGATCCTGTTTCAATAGCCTAAACGACAGGGGAATAGCGTGTCTAAGACTTAATAACTTAACGTTTGCTACAATGTTACTGTAATAGCTATATAGCACTGGACGGCAAGATGAATGGATGCTTTTAGTAGTTTAGCCATTAATTACGTAAAGTGTAATAATCTGGGCTATAGAGTAATGTCGCCAGCCAATCTCCATAGACCTTTGGCACAGTAAACGCGCGCCGCCTGGCTGACAGGCGCTCACGGTCATTTAAGTGATAAACAGGGAAATATGACAAACTGAATAAATCGCGTTTCATTTACTTACCAACTGCCAGTGTTGTCAGAAAGAATGTGTGATACAGCTCCTTCATCTTGATACTATATCGTATAGCCTATTCCACTGTATTCCGTTTGATGCGCGGTACCCTATTATAACAGACACCGACGATCTAACAAACGAAACATAAAAAACTAAATGAGATAAGCGAGTTTGCGCGGCATTTACTTTTGTCGCATCAAGGTTAGTAAGAAGTAAGTTTACTCCCGTTTCAGACACCGCTTTCACAGATGAGATGCGCTATCCTCTTGGCTAACCTTGAGCCGGGCCGAGTAGGCTATAGAACATGCACGTTGTGAGGCGGGTTAAAGCAAGTGGAGGAGGAATAATATGGAGCAGACTTCTGTAGGGCACTGACAGTGAAACATTTGTGGGGGCTTGGTCTTTTCAGACCAAGTACAAAACATACAAGTAGAATAGCCTACACCATTCCACGCCAGAAATGTCACATTAATATTTGCGTGATCATGACACATTAGCATATGTTTAGCCTATGTTCTAGCATTATTTGTCAAATTTACGTGCGAGTTTTAAACAAACGTTATTGTGCAGCTTGTTAAATAAAATTCTAATCAAATATATACTATAATAGCCTATATGCTATATCCCTTATACATATGCAGTTACAGTAATTCCTATTCCTCAGCCCATTCCTAAAGCTTGCCTATACTGCGTGGCATTACAAGTACAACAGCATTTTGCAATCACATGAGAGTAGCCTACCCTAAGCAAGTGATACAAAGAGTCTAGCAAAGACAGAAAAATACAATCAGAGCATTTTACCTCTGCACTTTATAATTATAACGCTAAAACTGAGGGTTGGGTTGATAATTAATTTTGTATAATTTTGTTTTTCTTTAGTTTTTGTTATTATTCTGTGTATGATATTGTCAAGCCAAATAATATGTTCCCATGGTTTGGTGACATTGATACTTTGCAAAAGGCAATTATGTAATTTTGGCTTTTATAACAGTCCTCATTGTTTATTGGCCTGTCTTACTAGTCACAATAACTTGGTAAATAACACGTTAAAACACACACACAAACACACGTGTGCGCACACACACGCACACACACGCACACACATACACTTGCGCACACATGCACAGTATACACATTAACACCTTCACATACGGTACTGCATATGTATCCATTTCTACTACTCCTAACTTAGGACCACTGTTAAGCATGTTCTATACTCTATAGTGTAAATAATATGAATCCTTTTATATACTCGGAAAAGTACAAACTTTAGGATCTGCTTACATTCAGCAGATTAGAACTGTTCACCCTCGGGAGATCCTGTTACTCTTATAGACATGTATGTGTGTATGCAAACCAACTCTATGCACTCACTCATGTAAATATAATATCCTTTGAAAAACAATATGGACATTATACTGGATATCACGATACCTTTTCTATGGATATTGCAAATATGCAAACACACACACGCACGAACGTGCACACACACATACACACACACACGCACACACACGCACACACACACACACACACACACACACACACGCACACACACGCAGACGCACACACACACACACACACACATACACACACACGTAGGCAATGGCACACGCACACACACAGAGGCAATAATACACACCAGAACACACACGCGCACACACACAAATAGCGCGCACACACACACGCACACACACAGTTTATTACACACACATCTGTATACAGCATCAAGTAGGATCTCAGGAACTCCCTGTGAATGAGACAGTTTACAGTGAGGCTTCCTGTGTCTTCAGCCCCGAAGTCATCACTGACTGATGCTCAGGAAGACACTGATTAGCTTAAATGTTTTCTATACCCCACCCTGCCCAGTTCAACACTGACACCCCACCCTGCTCAGCCATCATATTGTATACTAGTTCAACACTGACACCCCACCCTGCCTATCCATCATGTTGTATACTAGTTCAACACTGACACCCCACCCTGCCTATCCATCATGCTGTATACTATACTAGTTCAACACTGACACCCCACCTTGCCTATCCATCATGTTGTATACTAGTTTAACACTGACACCCCACCCTGCCTAGCCATCATGTTGTATACTAGTTTAACACTGACACCCCACCCTGCCTATCCATCATGTTGTATACTAGTTCAACACTGACACCCCACCCTGCCTAGCCATCATGTTGTATACTAGTTCAACACTGACACCCCACCCTGCCTATCCATCATGTTGTATACTAGTTTAACACTGACACCCCACCCTGCCTAGCCATCATGTTGTATACTAGTTCAACACTGACACCCCACCCTGCCCAGTTCAACACTGACACCCCACCCCATGTCCTGTATGAAATAGTCTCTTATAGGCCATTGTTCTTAATAGGGGGTTGGGGAGGTTGTAGGCTACATTGCTGCTATGTTCTACTCACAAGCAGCAGGTCAATGTTGCTGTGTGGTAAAGTGGTGCTCCAGTCAGAGAGATAAAGAAGACACACTATATATCCTGTGTTAAGTCCTCTAAGTGAGGGAAATGAGATTGGTTTGAATAACCTGTCACATTATTTATTTGTCTACTGAGTCATGAAGGATCAGCTGATGCAAGAAGACATGGAATATGGATACATACTGTACTAAAGTAACCAGAGTTCTTTGGCTATTCTTTTGAAATGATGAATGGACACTTAACTTTTAACCTTGAAACTTTTGACCTTGAAACAAACAAAAGAATATGTGTTTCTTCACATGACTGATACTCAAAAACTTCCATCTCTAAAGTTACATACATTATGGTCACTAGCATTGGTGGCTCAACATTATAGGTCAATCTAAATCAAGTATAAGGTGCAAATAAATATCAAAATTGTCTGTTTCTGTTAGTCTTTTCTAAGTAACCTGTTCACTAAACAAGAAATGTGTACAGTTAGATACAGGGACGGGTGGGGATTTGAATCATATATAATTTCTCTCCTTAATTTTCATTAACTGAAAAAAATATGTTTGTATATTTTTGCTTAATGTTGCCAGTATATGCTGCTCCTTACCAAACCTATAGCTTGTAGCCACTGGGTATGTTTGTCAGAGAAAATGTATGTTGGCTGTCAGCTCAGCGTGATAGAACACAGATCCATTTCTAGTGGTTCCTCTTTGATGAGAGCAGTTACGATTAACTTTAACATTATCCAGACTAAGAACAAGATAAAATTTAACAGAAATGAGATGCCTCGCTTTCTTGCTTTCTCTCATTCTGGTTAAGGTCCACTCCAACTAGTTTTTTTAGTAAAGGGTGTGACTAACATTTGTTTGGAAATACAATATGACAAATATCAACGTCAATGTAGTAAGCAACCAACGTGATGAGTGAGTCAGAGACTCACTTCCTTAGCAACAGACCAGGAAGTATGAGCTGACACCCATGCTAATTGTGACCACTCCCCAATATGGATGCCATTGATACATGTTTTGTAAAGTATACCCAGGAAAACAAAAGCTAGATGTAGAGAGAGAGCTAGAGAGAGAGAGAGAGAGAGAGAGAGAGAGAGAGAGAGAGAGAGAGAGAGAAAGAAAGAATTGTCATATATGTTTTGGGCTGGACTCAACTCAAAAGCACCACAAGGCATTTTGATAAGCCAGGAAAGCATCGTTCCCTAATTTCGTATCTTGTCGGTTTCTAAATTAGCACACTGTCTTTAAACATAATCCTCCGATCTCTTAGGTAGCTGAAAACAGCAATTTTACCCAGATGGACAGCTATTAGAGGCCTCTTCAGTTCCCTCCTCCCTGGGGATTTATCTTCTCATGGTATCCTGCTGTCAGTGCCTTCAGACCGCACCTTACGTTTCGTAGTGCCATCATAGGGTGTCGACCCTTGACTTTGTCAACACAGACTCAAGAGTTAAAGTTACAGCTCGGTCGCTGGCTCTCTGGCTCTCACAGATGGACCGGCCACCTCTGCCCTGCAGGAATCTTGTTTTTCTAATGGTTATGTAATGCATATAGGCTCACACATATTGCTGCTCATCTTTGGCTGAGGTGCTGGAGCTTTCAAAATCTAAATACATCTGGAGAAGCATCCACTCACTCAAATCTGTCCAGAGATCTTTTATGCGTTGTAAGCATTCAGTCAGAGGCCTTCTTCAAGCCATGAACAGGAAGAACATGAATGCACCAGTGCAGAAGGTGCGCAGCATTTATGCATTGAAGAAGGTGTCCGATCAAAGCTCACTGATGAAACGTGTTTTGCACAGATCTGGGTGTGCGGATGCTTTATTACATTTCTGCAATGCATAGAAGTACCAATACATGCTTTTGTGCTCTTATGCTATATGGTAGCCTACCCCTTAAAACATTTCTGGAATTACTCTTACTCTTAAAACCAGTGTATAAAAATGTTGTTTTGGTTTGAAACGCTGAGAGAAAAATATTTATGGGGTTACACTACTCAGAGAATCTTCACACATTGTGGAGTGTATTAAAGAAAAATTACATATATAGTCTATACACACCAGTACTATACTAGTTTACTTAATAGGGGGAAAAGGCAGATAAAATAAACTTGCTGTTGTAAGAACAGTTTCCTTCCTTTGTCCCCTAAGCCTTCACTCCTTAAATCTAAACAGCATTGTTTCCAAAGCGGTCAAAAGTTACAGGCCATTATATTGCACTTGCTGTAAGCTGAGCTAATTTCAAAATGACGGAATTGTTGGAAATATATAATACTGTATTGTTTGATCCAAGTCTATCATCTACCCAAGGTGTTGCAGTCACAAACTAACTGTTCCTTGACATTGTTACAGCACAACATTACATTCATGTGTCTTTTCAGGTCTTTCTGATTGAAGGATATCAAATTCAAAGTGTAGAAATACCTTACCATGACATTTGACATGACAGCAGAAGGGGGGTAAAGGCATAAGGTGGGCATGCCAGAGACCACCAAGATCAAAAGCACTGCTGAATCGTTGAAGGTTGTCTTTGTTGGATCGTCGTCCACTAAACAAACTGAGCTGTACCCAGGCCTGTGATATATTTGCATGTTTACATCCTGAAAATGAAACGATATGAATATCTAAGCTACTTACAGGGACCTATTAAAATAGATGTGCACATGTTTAGGCAGATGACACATCACTATAGAAACAGTATAGTGCTTATAGCGCCACAGGCACAATCTGTGACACAAAGCTCTTTTTAGGCTTCCAATGTGGATACAGTACAGTAGCATATATTACTGTAACTGTTAGACTCCCAAAGGTTAATGCAGACTGTCATAAGAGATCTGCAGGGAGGTGTTGCTCTGGCTTGAGGTTTAGTACTCTGGACAGATCTGCCATGTATAGGTAGAGGTGAAATCAGGGACCTTCTCGGGTGTCTGCTGTGATAATGGAAAAAGTGAGTGTGCATCTGTTCGTGTGTGTGTGTGTGTGTGTGTGTGTGTGTGGAGGGGGGGGTTGTAAACTACCTTTCCTGGCGTAACCAGATGATGTTTAAGATCATAAGGTCTCCATGCTCCCTGACTGTGTTCATTACTCAACCTCAACAAGTCAAACTTTCTAACCTGCTGATTTGGTGTTGTGACTTAACGTTACTTATTCTCAGACCACGGTGGGTAAACACAATTTGGGGTCACTAGCTTTCGGGGGGTTTCATTTTCACTATTTCAAACATTTATAGGCAATTCAACTTTTTCTGCCTGGCATTTCAAACAAGCTTCTTCTTTTCAGACAATCTTCATAGGTTGTGTTGAACAATAAAATAAATATTTCTATTTTAATGATGATATTATAGAAAATAGTGCTTTCAACAATGTAACTTTACCCAAACTATGAATTTTGTCTGTGTGCATGCATGTGTGTGTGTGTGTGTGTGTGTGTGCGTGTGCCTGTGTGTGTGTGTGTTAGGCCATGTATGCATACTTCTCACAGCTGACTTGCAAGACTTGCATTGTTAAACTACTTCCTGCACAGATTGGCTAGGGAAAAAGAGAGGAAGGGGTAGGAAGGACCTCTTTCGTTTTTTTTTTATATAAGTTTGGCAGCAAGAGACAAAAAGAAAATGTGGAACGATAGAAATATCAAACTATAAACTGTTTTCCCTTTGTGACTGTTTGTGAACAGTCACAAACCCCTCCAACTAATTTCTGACTCTAGTAATAACATGCCAAGCCTATACCCTGCAATTTAACAATGACTTAACTGCTGTGTGGAGAAATGTTTATCATGTAACGCTTCATAATGTTTGTTTATTTATATACCCTGACTTAACACATCAAACGCAATAGCATCACACCTATAGTTATATTGAAATGCTTTGTCATTAAGATGCTATTGTGCTTACTACAGTATAATATTAAAAATGCCCTTCAGCTTAACTAATATGCTGCAATATAAAATATTATACACTCAAAGATTTAATTCAACTAAATACTGGATATCCAACAAACGTTATTGCACCACCAAGACTCTCTTAGACCACTTACTGATCTGTTAAAAAGTAAACGTATTCACGTAAAAGGGTATTTCTGTTAACTTCAGTTAAGTGTATCATCTCTCATTAAATAGATGTTAGCTATAGATCACTGCTCAAAACACATTGAGAGTGGAAGGAAGTAGAATTTCCTATATTTTAAAACATTTGACGTGTAAATGAATCTATTTCTTTCTCCATTTCTTTACCCCGTCTTTTACCTTTATATTTCTAGTGTGTGTGTTACAGTATATAAACTCTCCTGCTCAGCCCGTCTGACACAGGAACCAGACACACTGCGACTTACAACAACATGCCGTGCTTGGGGTCGCACAGGAAAAGACCCTGCGCTTCTGTCTCTCCTGCTGTGTACAATTCACACCGTCTCAACACACAACAAAGGAGTCAGCTCGAAGCCCTATACAGAAATGTACAGGTGTGACTATTTGCTGTCCCCAGTCATGCACGTCTCAGACCCCACCATTTGAACTTCATGTCCTATTATTGTCAAGTAAAGTTACAAGGAATTTGAAAGGCTTTTGAGTGAGACTGAAACTGAAGCCCTAAATTGCGATGCTGGCTTTTCTCAGCCGTACCCTACTATCCATGGGAAATATTGCAACCTATTAAAAATAATTGTATTTTCTCAACCACAATATACCAGTGAGATGCGTTGTAGTGAGCGTCATAGTGAGAGATTATATATTATTTTTCCTGTAGATTTGCATGTATGTGTGTGTATGTGTTTATATGTGCATGCGTGCCGATGGGGGCACTAAGGGTCACCCATTTTGCCCGCTCCAGAGACAGGAAATGACTCCAATATGGGCCTGAGTTGGGCCGTCTCTAAGATTCAGGGGAGGGATTCAGCCCTTTTGTCAGACCAGATCTCCAGGTTCAGTGAGCAAAAACGCACAAAGTGAAAAATGCAGATGTTTTCTCCGGCCCATTTAAACCTCTGGTGGAGCTCAAGGAGGAAACATAGATTTCTGGCACAGCTCTCTGGGACTAAATGTCTATTAATAGAATCAGTGCGTCTGGAGATTAACTGAAAGATGCATCTTTTGGAAAAGTACATGTTATGTCCTGTATTCAAATAAAATATGGCTAAAAAGTTTCTGATGGAAAAAAAGCTTGCGCTTACATTATTTATACATTATGAATTATTTGAAAGGATTCTGTTAATTCATGTTTATGTGAAGAGTATTAATGTCCGGTGGACTAAACAAATGTTATAATTCTTCAGTGAAAGATATGAAGTATAAGTTTAGCTAGCATAAATAACTTACTAGAAAGAGCATAACTTTAAACAGTTTCACCAACATTTACAATCTAGTTTACATTTGTTCATATCTCAGCACACAGTCACAGAAGGAGATATACTTGTCTGTGGAGTATGTCTAGCTCTATATTTGTGTATCTTGTAATCTTGGAGTAAGTGCAAATATTCTACCTAAATGGTCATACTACTGGACAGTCTCTCTTGGCTGTGATGATAGGGGAGATGCTTGGTTTACACAGCATGTTTCCAGCCTTCTGCACAGGGAGACTTGTGAGCACCTTACCATTATGGGTGTTCAAACGTCAGTGGATGGAAAGAGGTGTGGTTAGGGAGAAGATCAACACATGCAACTATAGGTCCATTCATTGTTGGTGAAAAAGTGTCTGACAAAAGATTAGTAGGAAGTCTGAAGAAACAAATTGCGGGTTTGGAGACGTACTATACCAATTCAGACTCAGGAGTGCTACGTTTAAGGCAGCTATAGGCTATTTAGACAAAAATTAAGGTATACACACATCCGCAACAAAGAGACCAGCATGAGACTGCGCCTTTATATGTTTTGGGATATAGCCTTCATCAGAGCATAATGCCATAGTAAGCAGTCCACTGTCTGATTTTGGTGGATGTGCTCGCCCATTCACAGTATTTTTTTGTAAAGCAGAAACATAGAATACTTAGAGAAGGTGTGGCCTGGTGTCAGCAGGTTTTCAAATGTACTGCCTTTGGATTTACAATGTTAATTTTGGATAACCAAATTAATACTTTGTAAAAAAACTAAACTGCAAATCACAATCCATGTGATATTCTGAAAACATTTGAAGATTGGGATTCATCCCTGGACCAGGACAAATGTCTTATTTCATTGTTAACTTGTGACATATCCCATTGGAAATAGGAGCATATATGTTATATGCTGTGGTTTGTATGGCTTTTCTCCATACAGTATAAACCTAGCTCTCAGCAGGACAGATGATCTCATCATAGAACTAGGATGTAGGATCGAGGAGCTAAGAGTTAGGCAAGACAATTCAGCATTGATGAGTGATGTTCCAAGCATGTAAACTTGATTATGTCTATTTGCACAACAGTTAGAGGCCCTTCATTATAAAGCTAAAGACCATATGATTTATTTTCTGTTTTTACAGCAGTTAGGGCCTATCATACACCATAGGGGTTGGGATTGTCTTGTAAAAATGTTATTCAGAATACATTAATAATTAGTCTGTTTATATGGTATTAATTACACTACACTGACATTAAGTATATAGTACATAATCAGACCAAACATTAAGAAAGCATGAAATATGCCCAACTCTATGGAAATGGTGTAGTCCATGATACTATAAGCCGATACCTGCTGATTTGCTCAACGTTCGATCTCATGGCACTAACTATATTTGCTGTTCTTGTCTGTGTGGTAGGTGGTAAAAATTCTGTACCATATTACATCCATCATGTAGGTAGGCTACTGTCTATTTGTAGTGGAGATCCTCCTAGGTGGGAATATATTATGAGCCATTGTTCCTTTCATTAGCCTGCCATCATGTGGGGAAAGCAGATATTGCTGTTTAGTTGTGTGAAGAGTTACACATGACATTATTGATTCTAATACCAGTACCGTATGGCACATGCAGACTGTTTTTAATAATTGTGCCATTTAAAAAATGACACAAATTAAAATATGTAATACATGCTACCTAAAATGCGATATTGATATTTACATATAATAAACTGAACGCTTGAAATTTTAATCTGGGAAATAAGGAAAAAATGAAAAATAAATGATGACATGCTAATTCTGTTGGTAGCCTACAATAGCCTATAGGATTATTTTTGTCTTTGCTTGTTTAAACTTTATGACTTGCAAACTCCGGCTTTGACGTCACTAAACGCCACCATGTTTGTCCAGGAAGTAGAACGAGAACAAGCAAAGTAGTCTTTATCATAATTGTATTATTCGGTCATTCTCTCGGTTTAAACTATTTTCTAATATCGTTGGATTATACTGTGAAGGCATACACTATCTGCGGACATCTTGAATGACGCTATTTGGCCAGTGCTGACTGCTAGAACAAGTAATGACTTCTCTTACACAGAGAAATTCAGGCCTCGTCCAACGAAGGACCGAGGCCAGTCGCAATGCAATTGCCGACCGGGATAAAGGATCTGGGGAGGAGGAGGACGAAGCACGTCGCGGGGACGACGAGGAGGACGGAAAGGGGGACTGCAAAGAAACCAGACTCACTTTGATGGAAGAAGTGTTGCTGTTGGGCCTAAAAGACCGAGAGGTGTGAGCAGGTTACTTAAGGGTTAAAGGTGATGTGCAGTAATGGTTTCCCCGCCCGAAATGGGTCTTTGCTTAGAGTTAAGTCCTTGTTTACAGTCTGTACTACAAGAAAAATAACATTACGTCATCTTGTATTTTATATTTAAAAATATATATTAGTTTGTTTGACTCTTGGGTTAGCTACGGTACCGGTGCCAGCAAACTACAGTAGCATACAGTATACCAACATGTGAAGAGTTACAGTAGTTACCATACCAAGGCATAACCATAATACGGTGTTACGCCTAAATGGTGACGGGTTAAAACATTATTTTTGCAATGGTAGACCATGAGACCGTTTTCCCAAGACATTTCTACTACCGCAATTGAACAAGCAACACTTAAGTTTGTTAATGGATAATCGCCGGTTCGTTGGTGAGTGAACTGTGTTATCTGAAGTAGGCTACAGTACATTGCGGATGTTGCTATTCTGTCACGTAGCAAGTCTTGTTTTCTATTATTGATTCAACCACGGCTTCTAGAAACACGAATTAGATTACGATGATGTGGACTAGTAAACGTTATCTTAATTACATGAATATATATATATATATATATATATATATATATTTTTTTTTAATTCTTTAGATTTTGATAGCTCGGTTAACGTTGAACTTTTATTCTGTTGAACTTTAGTTCTGTTTTATACCATCACGTGACGTCAACCAAGAAAATGACCATCCCCTTCTTTCCCAAATTCACCCATGTTTTTCCACAGGGATACACTTCTTTCTGGAATGACTGCATTTCCTCTGGTCTGCGAGGTTGTATGCTTATAGAGTTGGCCCTTAAAGGAAGACTCCAGCTAGAGGCTTGTGGATTGAGAAGAAAGAGTTTACTGGCGAGGAAGGTGAGAATGGCGATGTTAGTTCAAATAATCCTACCATACACAAACAACCATTCTGACTAGGGGATTGTGTACATATTCCAATCCATACCTAGTAATAAACAATACTTAAAAACAGATGTTGGTGAATGTTATTAAAGTTTCTGTAAGACAAACATCGTAATTACTCAATTTAACTATATGTAACTATAGAGTACACTTTTATAGACCCAATATCTATTGTTTTTTTTTAAACTATTAATATTACTACATCTACTATTTAAATCTGCTAGTTAAAGGGTGAACATTTTGCCCTCAGGAAACCTCACTTTGTGTAATATATACCTCTGGTACCAGCTGGAACCAATATCTTACTTGTAACCATTGCCACCTTCGTGGCTGGGGCACAATCACTAAAATAGCTCATTCTGTACCTCATGGTTGAAAACATATTTAAGAAAATATACTTGCATTCATTTTTATTTAAATGTTGGTCTAAAACAGTGTTCATTTTCTTTTTAAAGTCTGTCATTGCCTGGAATGCTAATATTTAGAAGCTGCTTCTGAGCCTGGTCTGTCTCTGTGTTGATGTGTGTTCAGGTCATCTGTAAATCAGATGCTCCTACAGGAGACATGCTACTGGACGAGGCTCTGAAACACATCAAAGACACCAGTCCCCCTGAAACTGTCCAGAGCTGGATTGAGCTTCTTAGCGGTGAGCATTTCCTTATTGAGATAAGTTACACATTGGCGTCACTTGCCTTAACTTGTAAAATAGAATAGTAGCAGAGCTTTTATGACAGGGCCACGCTACCATAGATGTTGCAAGAGCAACAATTATGTGAAAAACACAAAATAAAATAATAGAGACATATTTATTTGGACATCATGCATAAATAAAACATCACATATAATATCTTGAGGAAAACACCCATTATAGACCGCTCAGCTGTGGCTTTTGTGATGCCACCCACTGTACAATATTGAAACATTTAACTTTTTTAATGAATGCGTCCCATACATTTTGTTGGGCATATGTTTTTTTAATCTCATGCCAAGCATGCTGTATGATTGGCTACATTCTTAAATGTCATTGTTTTCTTTCTCACCAGGAGAGACGTGGAATCCTCTGAAACTTCACTACCAGCTTCGAAATGTCAGAGAACGTCTAGCCAAGAACTTGGTGGAGAAAGGTGTTCTCACCACAGAGAAACAGAACTTCTTGCTTTTTGACATGACCACACATCCACTCACTAATAATACCATTAAACAGGTGAGTTGGACTGATCTCAGGAGGTTCACTTTTTTTTTTTTTTTGTGTGTGCTTGTTGATAAATATTAAAAAATATGTTTTTCTGTTACATTTTCATCGGGGGGTGACGGAAAACCGGTGTTAAAAATTGCTAGTATCAACCAAATATATGTTACATAATGCAGCACTTTAAATCCAAAACAAAGACAACATAAAATAACACACACACTGGCCTGTCACGATAATGAATATATTGTGCAATATATGGACATGACTTCGGAAAATTTGTCAGACTGCGTTAATATTGTATTTACACACAATTTATTTTCGTTGCTGGTGAAGGGGCACCTCAGAACGAAATTCACAGCCAGCCTTTACCACGACAGTTGTGTCATGCTATTGACTAGTGTTCTGGGTCCTTGTTTTGATGCCGCAATGTTTTTTAGCGACGCGGGATGCGTACAGTAGCGACAGTAGTAATAACATAAAATGTGTTTAGGCAGTTAAACTACATCTCTCCCTGCTTCACTTGTCGACTCCTTTACACTAGATTATTTAATATTTAAATTTGTTCATCAACAAGATTATTGTGAAATTAATGTTTTAAAATTATTAATTGACTATGCATTAACTGCTCACTGGACTCTATGCTATAGTCATTGTTGTTGCGCCGACCGGCAGCACATCCTCTTTTGCCGTTTTGTCTCGCTGGCGTGGGTCTGACCGGTGGACATCTGCCCGTGTCCCCAGCGCACCACACCCACACGTGTGGTTAGCTGATTGGTTTCAGCAGTGTGGGTGTGGGGATATATAAGCCCGGGGGTTCTTTTATGTTTTTGTCGGTTATTGTTTGCATGTTTCGCCTGTGAACACGTTGTTAGTTTACGTGACTGTTAAGCTCCTTTGCTTGTTTTGTGTTTGTTGGTATTAAAAGGAAAGTGGCGGCTCATGCATTCACATCCAACACTGTGTGCTCTCTGTCTGTCTGTCCCTGCACTTGACAACCCTGCATCGTGACAATTGTGTTAGAATATTCTTTCTTCTTTGAGTTTAAAAGGGTGTAGGCTACACACATTATTATGCTACTATATTATCATTGGCATAAAATGCCCTTAAAATGACAATAATATAGTTTATCGCGAGGGGATAGTTTATCTGGGACAATATATCGGCCAACAAAAAAAGTTATCATGACACCCACATTATATATATTAACGTTTTTAAGAAATGGTGAAATTAGTCAGTGAAAGACTTGTACTGAGAATGAGGGGTTAAGATTAAGATTCTCTAAGTGAGTACACTTTATTTATATAACACTTTTCTCAGATATGAGTCACAAAGTGCTTTAAAGTAATAGACGTTTATTTATTCATGGCAAACATCAGTGGGAGGATGCACGGTACACAATTTCACAGTGTGGATTACTATCAAAATGCCTTGCCCTTTTTAATACACTTAATCTTGCACACTGCACGTCAGTTTAAGGTCTCCTTTGCCAATGTTCGTAATGTAAACCAAATGTAATTGTGTACAGCGACTGGTGAAAAAGGTCCAGGATTCGGTGTTGGAGAAGTGGGTGAACGACCCACACCGCATGGACAAGCGCGTCCTGTCCCTTATCCTGCTGGCCCACTCGTCGGACGTCCTGGAGAACGCCTTCGCGCCCCTCCACGACGAGCAGTTTGAGCTGGGCATGAAGCGGGTGCGCTCCCTGCTGGACCTGGAGCCGGAGACTGAGAGCACCAAGCCCAGCGCCAACGAACTGATGTGGGCCGTGGTGGCGGCATTCACCAAATGAGCACGCATGCGTGTGTGGATGTGTTGTCGGACTTTGGGGTGGGGTGGGGGCGGGGGGTGGGGGTGAGGGGGCGGACTGGGGTCCGGCAGACGTCTTTAATGAGACAATCTGCTGGCGCGTCTTGCCTGTTCCCATCCACGTTCAAAGGTATACCGTGTCGTTAACCCAATGTTATCATATTGGTGGTGGGCTTCACCAGATATCATCACTTGACTGACTGGTTGGAAGACATTCACGATCCTGAGAAAACAACTGGCTGCTTTAACTCTGTAAGGTGTATGAGAGACTGAAATCTGTCCCAGGTAACAGCTGGGGAATACTGTTTCCTCTCTTATATGACAATGAAGGACTGGAAGCAAGGAACATGGGCCATGATGAATATGAATATGATGAAGATTTTGACTTAGGACAGGTAACTCTTTTACCAATAAAGAAACAAAGTCTGTCACCAATGTTTAAGATAGGACCTGAATCAGCTCCTGGCCTCTGTACTCTCTTATGCAAGAGATGGGGGGGGGTTAGTTACATGGGACCTGACACACCTGACAAGACCATAGTGTTCCTGGCTTGCACCAATGCATCACTGCCTGGTTTGGGTGCTAGGTAGTGGTGGATGGGTAGAAGCAACGCTGGCCCCCAGGTGCTTGCTAAGGGTCTCTGCTCCAATAGACTCGGCTTGGATAACACTTTGTCACTGATTCACTTTGTCAACATTCTCAGTACTGCTGTTTGTGCGTTGGAAATAGAGGGAAATAACAGGTTTATTCGTAATTTTTGTTTTTGTGAAGCCAGAGACCCAAGTCACAAGCAAATATATCTTGATTCTCTTAGGTTTGCTATTTTGTGTAAGGGGACACGGCAAGTCTTCCGTTTAAATGAATGTTGCTCAAAATGCGCAGTGGTGTGTGTAGTAGAACAGCTGTCCATTTTCAAGCTATTTTACGGTCAATATTCTGTAGGTAGATTGTTTGATCTAAATAACCCACTCAAATTAATAGACAAACAAATCAGTTATTTTTTAAATTTTATTTTAAATCCTGCATTTATAAGTTACTGTAAACGCAAATCAGCTAGTGGTTATGAATGTATTTGGTATAGGGAATATTTTATTTCTATAAATTATTTCAAAGAAAAGTTGAGATTTTATTTCTCATTATTTCACAAATATGGGTGTATATCATCACACATGGGTAATTGCAGAATTTACAGTGTTTATGTTGTCTGAATGGTGTGATCTGTTGGCAGTGCCTGTTGTTGCTATACTGTAAGTCTTCTTTCCTGCCTGTAGGTATTCAGACCTGTCCTAGACTGTTTACATGTACATGCATGATATTGGTGGAGGGATTATTGATGTAGCGCTAAAAGAAAGGCTTGTATGTAATTAATTATCAGTCATTTTATGTACACAGTAAAGAAGAAATCCATAGAAGTATGTCCTCTCCTATCTATAACTTCTGAATGTTTTTTTTTTGTTTTGTTTTTTAAACACCCCACTGAATAAAATATGAATCCTTTAAGTGCCTGAATTTAGCACTGTTTGGTGTTGTCATGTTGTTCTTTAATATTTTCTATTTGCTGAATTTGAGTTAAATTTTAAACCAGACCCATTGTGACTTGCAGTAAATCAATTTCTACAACAAACACATGTAATGTCATATGTAAAAACACCCATGGCCATTTTCCAGATTTTATTAACAACTGAACAGTTCCAACTCCCTTTGTCCAGTGCAGCAAAGCTACATGGCATAGAATCGTTTGGAAATGCTCCAAATGAAGACTTGAGTCGAACGATTTCAGGCAAAGGATAGAGCAAGCATTCAAGTGTCTCATCTCTTTACTATCTGAAACACACATTGTCCTTTACCGAGGATATCCATTCTTGATGCAGGATACCCAGAGATCTGCAGGTCAAGCAACTTCTGTCTTCGCAGCAAGCTGTTCTGGATCACCCGCCATATTCCTTCTGTTCATGACATCCTTCTGACATGTTCAGAATCTGGCATTCCAGGTTTGAAATGATGTTGGCTATTTTCCTACCAATTTGAATGATGTCTCATTTGACTGTAATAGCATTCTTGTAGTTCTTCATCAATATCTCCAGCATTTTATATCTCCAGTCAATGGCATCGCCAACTTTACGCAATTCATGTGCACAGTGCATTACTGTGGCTGTACGATCTGAAAGCATATCTTAATGAATACAGGCCTAAAAGTCACATATTATATTACTCTTAATAATATTACAGATAATAGCAAATACTAAAATCATTCAAAAGACACTTACCTGTATTAGTCATTTTCTTTACACTTTTGCTGTCTGTAGTTCCGAACCCGAACAAAGAAGTCATGTCTTTTCTATGCCCACACACAAGCACAGGCTGGTTGTTTATAAAGCTCTGTAGTTACGCATTGACGAGAAGAAACAGGTTTGGACTAATGATAGTAGTGTAGGCTTTTATACTCTCCTGTGACGTAATAGCTATGGAATCTCCGTCTAAAAGCCAAGGTCCACCTATGATATTGTATACAGTGTGTGTATGTTACCTCATTTTGTATCTGCAATAACAATCACTGTTATTCACTTTTTGGAACACAACATGCATTTCACAACAGTGTCTCTGCGTTATCTTTTGCCATACTATGTTTTAAGATGTATAGAAAACAATGAAAGAAAGAAATATATTTCATTGGTCAATGAAAAATACTATAAAACTAAATGGAATTATTTAATTTAAAATGTATTAACTAATATGTTGATATTTGAATTTACTGTATGTACAGAAATAGCTGTTCTCAGGCTGCAACTAAACAAATACAAATGTTGGCCACCTCACTATAATGTATTTGTTGCACAGAAGTTAATGTTCTTACTTGTCAAAACAATTCAACATGTTAAAAAAACAATAAAATCGACAACCATGTTTACTGTAAAACAGACAACTCACACTTTTGAATCCACAAATCCACGTGAATCTTGTATTGATAGAATAGTGAATAACAATGTTACATTAGAGTAAATCACCTATCCCTGAAGGTGTCCTAATGGGTCTGATAAGAAACAGTATATTGATACAGTATGCCTTCTCCATAAACCTATGACCCATACTGTCCATAATCATACAATAATTAATTATGCCAAAGCTCTTTTGTCAACAAGATACAGTATATTAAGATAATAGAGTATAGTAATATTTATTCACAGTGATCAGTGTTGGGCAAGTTTCTCAGGAATTGTAATAAGTTACTAGTTACTTATTACTCCTTCAAAAAGTAATAATATTACTTTACTTATTACTGGGTATTTAAATTAACTCCATCCATAGATCCATACATCTTTTCCAGCTTATCCGGAGTCGGGTCGCGGGGGCAGCAGCTCCAGCAAGGGACCCCAAACTTAGCAAACCACAAGCCACATTAGCAAACTCTGACTGGGGGATCCCAAGACGTTCCCAGGCCAGTGTGGAGATATAATCTCTCCACCTATTCCTGGGTCTTCCCCGAGGCCTCCTCCCAGCCGGATGTGCCTGGAACACCTCCCAAGGGAGGCGCCCAGGGGACATCCTTACTATAGATGCCCGTACCACCTCAACTGGCTCCTTTCGACGCAAAGGAGCAGCGGCTCTGTTCCTCATGGATAGCCGAGTTCTCACCCTATCTCTAAGGGAGAAGCCAGCCATCCTTCTGAGAAAACCCATTACGGCCGCTTGCACCCGTTATCTTGTTCTTTCGGTCATGACCCAGCCTTCATGACCATAGGTGAGGGTAGGAACGAATATTGCCAAGTAGATCGAGAGCTTTCCTTCCGGCTCAGCTCTCTTTTGGTCACCATGGTGCGGTAAAGTATACCACTCCCGCTGCTCAGATTCTCCGGCCAATCACTTGGGGTACTGTGTGTTGAATTTTGAGGAAAAACATTATTTTAATACATTTTGGAATAAGGCTGCAACAAAACAAAATGTGGAAAAAGTGAAACGCTATGAATACTTTCCGGATGTGCTGTAGTCACCTGGGGCTTAATGTTACCAATGTTGGTTATGTTGTGTTCTTCTTATTATTATTTTTTGTTGTTGTCTGTCTGTCGGTCTGTCTGTCTGTGTGTATGTCCTCTGAAAATGCCTAGCAGTTCTATTTTGTTCTCAAGCTGCAACTCTCTAAACAAATACAAATGTTGGCCACTGTCTCAATTAAATATTTACTTTTAATGTAAAGTAGCCTATAATTTGTCTTTCAAATGTTGTTAATATGTTTCCATTGGGCCTCTTGGTGGAACTTAGTTAAGCACTGGTCACTGGAAGATATATTTTATAATTATGACATATTGACAAAACATTATTTAAAGATAATAAATATTGTTAATTGTCTCCAGCATGTCAACGCCAATTGTAATTTTTGTAACCTATAGTGGGCGCTAGTGCTCTCTAATAGATAAGCAAAGTCCCCAGATATACAGTATAATCATTCAAATATAGGCTATATGTTTTTTTGTATGTTGTGATGTTTATGTCGAAGTGAAGTAAATTGCCATCATGATCTGTACAATCAGTATATAATTATAATAATCTTTATTTATATAGCACTTTTCATACAGAATTGCAGTTAAAGTGCTTTAAAGAGAGGGAATACATGTAAACTAGTTGTGCTTCCCATGATCAATACAGAAGTACAGAGAAAAAACATTAATAAAAATAGTTTAGGAATCAGATTAAAAAATAAATATAATAAACATTTAAACAGGTGCATAAAGGAATACAATACAGATACATAGCATGATACTGAAAAGACACGTTAATAAAAATATTTATAGGAATCAGATGAAAGAAATATAAGAATGTAAAACTTTATCATATGGTAGTAATATGGTAGACTAATGACTTAAACATAACATCCAGCATCACACAACGCAATATGCCTATTGGTGGATTTGCACATTGCACACACGCCAACCCACCCACACCAGCGGAGCGTCACTTTATTACAATGTCCGCAATTTAATCTAGTGTTCGTTTATATTTAGCTGCTCGCTCGATGCGCACAGTTGTTACCAAACATAAAGCTCCTGTCGTTTAGTTTTTCCGTTATGAAAAACTTGCATTTCAAGGACAACTTCTGGGTAAGAACTGACATAACATTGCCAAATAATTATATGTGAAATAGATCAATTATAAATAATGTAAAATAAAACGTGTTACGTTGAATGGTTTTTGATCGCGTCACCTTTATATATTTTGTATCCCAAAATACTTTAGTCAATACTTTGGATATTCTTCTGGACGTGTGTGTTTCTGTGTTTAGGGTGCAAACATAATCAAAACTACATGATTCAGAGACGCTAAAGATAAAATAAATGTATCAACTGCCAATATAATTACAACCACCCCCCGCAGAAGCAAATTACAGAGAATGTAGGACAAAACAAAACACCGATTTGATATCCTCTTCAGTGGTGCTACCTGCGGGCTGACTCTGTGGATTGACCGCTGTTGTATCAACTGTAATTGTCTGCGAAACATAGGTCTACGTGCCTAGCCTACTGTACATTTACCACCTTTTAACTTTTTTTGGACAGAGCCCATCACTTAGTAAACGTATGATAAATGTGAAAGATACAAAGAATGGAAATCAAACCTGATTTTTGGCCTCTACAACACATGTACAACACAGAAATAGGTGAATCCTCTACATTCCTAACAACAGTCCAACTGAAGGTATACTGAATTTCATGAATCTCATTGTCAGAACGTTGACCTGACCTGCATAGCAGGGTATGATGTTATCATCCAGCACCTTGGTGATGGAAAAAGGACATGCAAAGAAGTGGAGGATTTTATTAAGGCAAGGTAATTAAAATCACGTTATCACTTATTACTATTACTTATTACTGTTGCAGAAGGCACAGGATGAAATAGTTAATTTGTTTTTGAGGTTATGACCTGTGTTTCTGGTAGACTTTCTAGTTTCTGGTATTAAGAAACCAATTTTCAGAATATTGAGGTAATAAAACTATAGAGTCCGTGGTTTAACAAAAGTTCCACAAAGCTTTAAGCCAGTTAACACTGTTTATATTCACAGACTGTACTGCAGTGAGCAGGGACTTTTATAAGTTGCTGTTGAACTTGTTATGAAGTTAGCATGATGGAACATACATAGGTTTTGCATTCAATTTCCATTTCCCTCTTCCTGAAGTTCTTTTGCACTTATATCATGTTGAAGGACAGCTTAGACAGAAACTACAGGATATTTGTTGCAGCCACATTTAATATACTTTCCAGTAAATAAATTGTTCTTATGTTCATATGTAACATTTACACATTAAAAACAATTAAGATAATAACTAGATCCAAGCTGTTTGGTGCCCAAAAGCATTAGCATGTACCATGTTTGGTCTTCTCTATTTGAGATGGGCTTCTGAATAGCGGCAGGGTAGGATAGGTCTGTTACCAGTGAGGCATGTTCGGGGTTGGCCTAGGTCAACATGACAAACCAGAGATGCTTTATTTGCAAGCTGCTATAGTTGATGTAAATGTTTCTGTCTTCAGGGCATCAATTGAAGAAAAGTATGCTAAAGATCTCCTCGGTTTGTCCAAGAAGGTGTGTGGACACAACGAGATGAAGTAAGGTTGATCAGGAAATGTACAGACTGTTAACGAGGCTGTGTATTTATGAATATATATATATACCGTACAGTATTTGTATATATAAACATTCATAGACAATTTCATGTAACTAATTAGCACATTTGTAATAATAGTAAAACACATATAACTTCAGATTGTGTTCAGTGTATATAAATAATATATTACAGGAAGGACAACTATAATAGCCCATAATGATACATTTCAAAACAGTGGTAATATTGTGTTGCATGTGCTTAGGAATAATAGTTTATTTTTAAGCGACGATTTCTGAACAGTTTCCTATTCTGTCACATGGTTAAGATGTTTGCGGTTTGAACATAGCTGCTGTTTCTTTTTGACATGCCAGGGCTTCAAAGAGGAACAGGAGTGAAAATGGCTAAGAAAGGAAACATTATTTAAAATGTGATCATAGTACATCAATTAAATTATGACACCATTGTCATCACTCTCTGGCCCAGGTTTCATTCTGTGATTCTATTATTCTTATTTTGTTTAAGCACGCTAAAGCGATCCCTGGACCTGTTCAAATTACGTGAGTACTTAAGGCAATGGCTTAACAACTAATGTGGATAGTCCCGTTTCTATACTGCCCTAATGTAAACATTGTCTTGTAGAGACCGAACAGGTGAGTCTTTGCCACCTCCAGCTGGCACAGACCATGAGAGATGAGGCCAAGAAACTGGAAGACTTCAGAGAAAAACAGAAGAACGCAAGAAAGAAGGTGTCTCTTTTCAACAGCGCTAGTGAACACATAGCATATTCGTCATTCCCTCACTGTTATAGGCTTAACCCTGCTACAACCCTGTCTTTACAGATAGAACAACACATGGATGTCCTACACAAACAGAAGGTCTCACAGTATAAGAAAACCATAGAGGTGAGAGGTGCTGTACATTTTAGTTTTTTTTAAATGACCAGTTTGAACGCAACAGCGGACATTGTGCAGATTAGAGCTCAGGAGACAGGGCGGTTTTTGCTAAATGTTATTATTCATGCACATGCACAGACTTGACATGGAGTTGGCATGAATGTGTCATATTTGTATAATACATCTAGCACAATTCCTCTCTACTCCTCTCCTTGGCAGAGCATGTGGAATCAAGCGGTTGATGTTTGACCGGACTAGTTTAGTCATTTCGAGGAAGTGAAACCATGCGTTCGGTTGGGAATAATTAAACCAGGTATATTGTTAGACGCTGTCAATTTTAGACTCTATTCCAGTATGTCAGAATACTAATAGGTTAGTATGAGATATTTGAAGTATGTAGACAAATACTTGAAAAAAAATAAAATAATGTGTAGTCATGTTGTTATATCGCTCTGCATTGTAACACTGGACACTACTTTGTGTTGTATAGGCTCCATGCATGTGTGTCTAATGCAAGACAGAACTTTCTGTTGCAGTGTTGTGAAAACTGAAAATACACAGGCTATGTTATCCCTTGACACTGACAGAAGGGGAAGTAGCATCGAGTAGTCTGGGAACCTTGCAAAAAGGCTGTTAACCATAATGTAAAGTGGCCGATAAGGAACAACTTCTCATATTGTCTCAAAGTGTATTCTAGCCTACTAAAGAGGGCTATGGTTGGGCAGGCTAGGGTGATTGACTCGCCTAACCCTTATGCCTGCTCCTTAAAGGTGACACACACAGTATTTTAAACATAGCTATGTCAGCAAACAGCTTTTTTCTATGTAAAGTGTATAGTGGATTAGTTGCGTCCTGAGCAGAGAATGACATCACATGCCCTCTGTGTGTGATGTCATTTGAGCTTCTCTGTTCTCTCTTCATGTCTGGACTCACTTGCACGTTTATATGTCTGTCGCCCTTAATCACGTTGCCGTCTCATAGGCCTGCACACGTTTCACAGAGACACATGGTACAACCTAGACCAGTGGTTCTCAAGCCTTTATGGCTTTGTATGTACAGCCCACAAAGCATTTGTTTTGGTTTGAGATGCTGGCTGGCAGTGTGACATCTTTAATATGTGTGTTTACTTTAAAGGCATAGTCTGCAATTGTGTCTTGTTTATGCCATTATGATTTGCATGATTATACCTTTTCAAGTGAAATAATGTGTATTTATATAGCCTTTAATGACATTGCAGTCTCAGAGGGCTGCACACCTTGTACAGTGACACGACACAACCTAGGCCAGTGTTTTATACCCCCTGCCTATCACTATTGTTTTCAGAAACTATTACATTTTATCAATGCAAAAAATAAAAGTGACTATATGATATTGTGATTAATAGCAGCAAACAACTTGTTTTTAAATGTAAATATAGTGGAATGATTTCTAGGCTTTACAGACTCACAGCAAAATTAAACTGAAGCTGGCTACTATTTATGGGGCTTTTAAAATATAACAAATGTTGATTGTAATAATTGTAATTATTTATATGACATTTCATGATTTTCACTCGAGTATGCGTACATACGCTGACTATTAGATTTCAGTTGGGGAGCAGATAATTTAACGTTATAATTCACATGTATGTTCCCTAATGTTGAAGCCCAGCTTCCATATTAGATGTACTGTACACAGCAGGTCTAAAATGCTTCCCATTTTTTACCTGAACTTGGTAAGTTAACAAGGCTTTATGTAATCAACACGGTTACAAAGATACAATACATGTCCTGTCCATTTTCCTCAATCATTGTCGACATATTTAGGCCAGCCCTAAGAATGGACATGACATGCAACTACATAGGCCTAATCGTATAAACCACTGTAGTCATTACAATTATTACCCCTTTTATCGAGGCAGTCTTTTAACCCTTAAGAGATTGATTTTAAAAAATCACACTTGAACACAAAAAAATGTCAGCTTCCTAAAAAAAATTTAACATTTAGGAATTAACAGGTACATTTTTAATTTTTCAATTAACCTCGGAGGAGTACGAGGAGCCACCCTCTGTGTATGATCATTTTCAGAGCCTCCTGTGTGCCGTAATGACTTGTCCTCATGACTACTCTCGCACTGCTGCTCATACTTAACCATGGCTGCAATGCACCCGAGAAGCAAAACAAAGTCCAATTTGGTTTTGGTTCTCGCTACTCATCGTTTTATTATTTAATTTGTTTATAATGCAGAGTGCGGTCTTCTTAGAGACTCATGAAGTTGGACACACACACACCATTATCCAAAATCAATAGCAACACACACTTATCATTTCAGTAGCCAAGGCCCATTGCAGACAACTGTAAAGTGTGCAATTCTGCTGCATGCTTTCAATGAGAATAGTAGCGCCATCTTGTGGACAAATATAACACTTTATACTTGAAAGTTTATAGTCCAAAATGATATCTTAACATAGGGAATGCAAAATGTCCTGAGGATCTATTAAGGATTCAATATGAAATCTCCACCTTTGTCAGGTCACATTTGCAGATCTTTAAGGCCAATTGCAAAAATAACTAAATAATTTCAGGCAACTGCCACAGAAAATATTTAATTCCTACGTGTGACATTGACATATGTTTGATAAATTGAACAAAATGTACATTTCTGTCCATGTAGTCAAAGAAGACATATGACCAGAAGTGTCGAGATAAAGAAGAAGCAGATCAGAATGCCAACCGCCACGCCGTCACCAATAATGCCAAAAACCAGGAGAAGGTATTGCCTAGACTTGCATGGTCACTGATCTTGAAAGAGCATTTGTCGCTGATGTATTCTTCAAGGAATATTTATGGTTGTTATTTTTTCTTGCTTCACTGTCCTTTAGCTCAACTCGAAGGCACAGCAAGCAAAGCAAAATGCAGAGGAAGCTGGTAAGTTGGAAGCATACATCTTTGCGGACAACACAAGTGTGACACACATTGCGAATACACAAATGCGATCACACAGCTCTACCAAACATATGACGTTTGTCTATATAAAGATAATTGTTCAAGTCAAGAACGTTGTAGTTTGTTATGAAACTATAAAGTAATCTTTATATTTGTGTGTAACCGCTCAGCGAACTACAGCTATCGTCTCACACAACATACTGTAAGTCACCAAAACAATGCCATCTACGACTTGTGGATTGTGGTGCGAAAATGTCATTCCACTTACGAAACTCATGGTTTGTCGTAGTCTTACTGATTACGTATTTTCAGTCTTATACTTCAGCAAATGCACGACAAACGGAGACTTTCACTTGAAGATTTTTCTTTTAAATAGTCAAACCATGTGTGCTTTGTATCACAAAGCAAACGGGATCTAAAAATAATGTTATTCTCGCCTTTGACATACATTTTTTTTTAACTTAGGTCCCATAATGCAGAAGTGACTTCTGCTCTCTATTGAATGTAATTCTCAAAATGCTTTTTTACATGGCAATATTTTCAGAAAGGAAAATGGCATTAATTAGGCCTTCTAAAATGTAAAATTTACAGCGAGAACCAGACAAAAACTAAATTTTGACTTTATACTTATATATATAAAATACATTACACACTGGAACTTTTAGGAGGTAGGCTATTGCTGCGGGCCCAAGACTGATTACAACATCACTACAAATGAAACACAAAAGCTGCATGAGAGAGATGTTTGACCGTTTCAATAGCTCATGCTTATGTGATCGGCAGATAGGATTTATCTGCAGAATGTGACCGCCCTCGCAAAGATCAGAGATGAGTGGCTGCTGGAGCACACCAAGGCTTGTGAGGTAGGGATCTGCAAAGCTACAACCCAAAATAATAGTGTTTCGTGCCAAATGCAGCCCGCGCACATTACAGTATGTACAATTTACAGTATTAGATTAAAAGTGCATTAGATAAAAGTGTGTAGTAAACGCTATAAATATATACCAGAGGTAGAGAACAAATGCATCGCGGTGCACCACAGAGTGTGTGAGATGCTAGTACAATAAGCAGTTTATTTTAATATCATGGTGATGCGGTGTGAACTCTTGCAGAGCTTTGAAAAACAGTCAATGGAGCACATCAGTGTAATGAGGAATGCAGTTTGGACTCACGTCAACCAGCTGTCGCAGCAGTGCGTCGCCACTGACGAGGTACACTTGTAGTACTCCATTGATACATTTCACTTGAAACAACAACATATTCACGTTGAAATAATCTTCCCATTTTGTGCGTGTAGCTATTCGAGGAGGTGAGGAAGGCCTTGGAACAGTGCGATATCCAGGAAGATATTGGACACTTTGTGAACCTCAGACGGACAGGCGACCAGCCACCAGGTTTAAACATGGCACATGGTGCCTCTCTCTGTTACCAGGACTACGTGAATTATTGGGATAACTCTTGTGCCCACATACATGCACATGCCCACACTGACACACGCATGTATTACATATCACAAGTGGAAGTCAATGTGACCATCTTTCTGTCGTCAGCTGCAGTGGAATATGAGAACTTCTACAATGCTCAGAGGACTCCAACAGCGATAGCCCCGCCCCCTAGACAACCTCCTCCAACCATCAGGTTGGTTTAGAAGGGACACTAGGATATCTATTCATCTAGTTGTCTGTAAAATCAGTGTTCAAACTGTTTAAAAACTGAAACAGTCTGTTTCTTTGTTGTATTTTTTAAATCTGTGTTTTATGCATGTGCAGGAGGGGGATGTTACCTATTCCAGTCAGTGAGAATACTCATACCGGTATGTTATGTTGTTGTAAAAAAATATTATATTCTTAATTTCTCCCACTATGAAAGAATGCAATACCAATTTTAGTCAGGACCACTATAGCCAAATATAACTTCAATGCCCTTCCATGCGCATACATGGAAAGCCCTTTTCCTGCGCGTAAATGGAAAGCCCAAGGCAGGGAGACCAGCATAAAGACCCCCGTAGGGTACAGAACAGAGCAAGCCTTAATGACAACACCGTGACATTAAGTAATCAAACACAGTATGCAAAAAAGATTGCAGATTAAGAGCTAAGAATGGGTGCCAGCTAAGGACGCTTAAATAAGCGCCCTGACTAGATTGGCCAATCCTATGCTTTGCTGAGATCATTTGAGCAGTCTGGTAACTCAGATCAGCTGGGCAGTGAAGTTATTGTGATCAGATGACAATTGAGATTAGCATGGATGGGCGTGACTTCGTGGCCTGGCTGAACTATCACTTTGCTTGATTTTTTTTTTTTAATTATTATATTCATAAATCATCATTATTAAAGGGACATTCCTCCGTTTGTGTGTGGAATGACCTTGATGTTCGTTACTATAGTAAAACGCTTCTGTGTGGGTTTGATATTCCTCTATACTCCTCCCAGTCTAAAGCTTAAAGCTTTCACAAACTCAAATATCAACATTGATCTGGGAGATCTTGGGAGGAAAATGTGGGGTTCCGGTGCTATCAAGAGGTGTACCTTTTTAATTAAACTATTTAATTGTGAGGTGCTCTGTGGGATGTAAATATTTGAAACATGAATATAGCAGCTAAAAACAACTTCATATATATATACAGTATATTGAGTGATTGCATCATAAGTAGAACATGAAATCACACTCCATGTGTAATCCTATCTCCTCTGTTCTTTTGATTTAATATCCAGGCAGTGCATGCGTGCGTGTCACACAAAGCATTTGTTTTGGTCTGAGGTGCTGGTGCACCTAGTGTGGTATCTAGTGGTAGAAAGTCATATGGAGCTACTTTAAGTAACAACGCTTTGGTATTTGCTTGGATTGCAGATGAGATCGTCTACTCCACAGTGCAGGACCCAAGATACAGTGTCATTCACTACTGAACAGGTCTACTGCACACTGCAGTAGACGAGAGATATCATAATGAACACTGTATAGAGATTAATCTAAATATGTATAACAAATATGGTTTGCTTCTCCCTTGTTAAAATAGATGTAATATCATTAAGTCAAATATTTGTTTCTGTACTAATGCTGTTACTAACATACTTTGTAAGTATGTTACATTTTATTAAGTTTATGAATTACTGCTCTGGGTAATGTATAAAGAAATACAAGTAAAATATTGTAAATACAACAGTACAATATCTACACAAATAATGTATGTAGACTTTATACATATAATTGAGGTAATTACTGCCAGCTCTCTATTTATTTCTTATCTGTACATATATTTCAACATACTGTAGGTCATATCCAAACCGATCTAATGTGTTCTGTATACGTGTTTCAATTCCCCTGTTGTGCAACATCAGCTTGTTTCACTATCAATTTGTTACTGAAAGTAATCACGGAAAGGTCAGTGGGCAGTAGCAGTTATGAAAGTTCACTATTCAGTTATGTACCTTCAGCTATTACCGGTTACATACAAATACATTTATTTTTTGCAATTAAATTACATCTGGCTAACGCTAGGGTTTACTGGGGCTTCACTTGAAGTAATGGAAGTTACAAGACACTTTAGGGTTTACTGGGGCTTCACTTGAAGTAACACAGGTTACAAGACTTGCAGTACACTTGTCGTGAATTGAAAGAGCAGCATATGTTATTGGTATTACCTTTTAACCATATGCAATGTGAAGTGTCACAACAAAAACAGTAAGGTTATATAAGTCACTTACTAATATTGAAGTGTCAGTTAAAACAAATGGAGCTTTACTCCATTTGGTAACACGAAGAGCACTCTTCTTTGTGTTTATGTATGCTTTCATTTGACATTATACAGTCTAGTTTGACGTGGCAGCTCAATGCCTAGGCCTACTGAGTGTTCCTGGAGCGTGACCAGTCCAATATGGTCATGAGCTCATCAGATAAGCAGTCCAGTGCTGGTGGTGATAAATTACATGGCCTTCTCTGTCTTGATCAACTCTATTATCAGCTGGATGGTCTTTGTATCTAAAAAAAATGGCAGACACACAGGGAAAAACAGGCAGATAGGGTAAACATGCCGTCAATACAGCTAGAGGCAATATATGATAAAACCAAGCAAGCAAAATATGTTAACGCATTTCATAAATGTTTTTTTTAATTTACCACAAATAAAGGAAATGCAAGGATTGTAGTTGTTGTCATGCTGGTGTGTTAATAAATATTTGTTCAACATACCTGTATTAGCTAGAAAATGTGGTTCCTAATTTAATAGTGTGTGCTAGCTGAACTGAAAATGTATTTATCTTTGAATGTTGAGCTTCGATCGATTTGAAATATAAGCATATAAGAAGCATTATTCAAGTATGAAATTCTATCAAAGTATAGATCCTATTTATTTATGCCATTAAAGGTGACACATTCTCTTGTGTTAAGCTATAGCGGCGTGGGTGGCATTTGCTCGTACGTCAGGGTTGGTGGGTTTACCTTCCACGTTCATTTTGGGGTTCTGCAGCTTCTCTTCGAGCAGACAGTCCATCAGCTTCCTCAAGTGTTTGAAGATGACACCGATCCTCACCGGTGCCTTAAGAGAGAACAACTAGACTGTACTTGATCTGTTCATTTCAATACTTTTAATTACTTGTAGGGCATTGCGGGGAGCAGAAGCTACGAACAGCAGTAAACCCTACAAGAGTATTAATGCTAGCCTCTATGTTAATGTAAACACATGCATGCCCCATCAATAGATGGACAACAGTAGTAAACCCTACAAGAGTATTAATGCTAGCCTCTATGTTAATGTAAACACATGCACGCCCCATCAATAGATGGACAACAGTAGTACACCGTACAAGAGTATTAATGCTAGCCTCTATGTTAATATAAACACATGCACGCCCCATCAATAGATGGACAACAGTAGTAAACCGTACAAGAGCATTAATGCTAGCCTCTATGTTAATGTAAACACATGCACGCCCCATCAATAGATGGACAACAGTAGTAAACCGTACAAGAGCATTAATGCTAGCCTCTATGTT
>JAODUK010072900.1:0-16257 GCA_027564635.1 Typhlichthys eigenmanni | reverse complement strand
AATGTGGGTGACACAGATTCTGAGGGAGCACACTATGGCATCGACTGGATTTCTATATTATCAATAATGTAGTTATCTGATTAATGGAAAAATAATAGATAGATTAATCGTTTAATCAAAAAATAAATAAATAAATAATCGGTAGATTAATCGACCAAAAAAATAATCGTTTGGTACAGCACTAATCTGTACAACTATCTATAATATGACCCTTTATCACTTATCATGCAAATCATTTCAATGATGAGTGTAATAACCTATCTTTCTGATACAGAGCCACAGCTCTTTGGTTAATCATTCACCTCCTGTGTTTGATATACACATAGCCAATATGTTCCAACACTGTACATGTACTGTAGGTACAGGTTGTAGGTAGTGTCCACAGTCCGGTCTAACCCTAGCAGGTAAGTAATACTCATGATTTTAAGACATAGCTTAATTTATTTTTATTAAAGAAGGCTTATGCTGGCCCCACACTAGATCATGTTAAAATCTTAACCAATTTATTTAAAAAAAAAACGTTATTATTAATTAGACATAACAATAACAAGACATAATAATTGAATTTTAAATTCTGAGAGCCTCCGAGCCAGTCGGCAACATGCTGTAATATTTAGTCTGTAAACCCCTCACACTGGCACATTTAGGCAGATAATCGGTTCTGATCAGCCTCGAGTTTGGAACACTGCCACGATTGTCGGGATGGGCAAATCGGCCCCAGAATCTGGCCGAAAATCCTCTGTGGGTTCAGCATGCAAACTGATTTGGTCAAAGCAGTCAATTAAGAGGATATTTTAATACAAATTTAACAAAATTAGGGGTTTTAACATCATACCAAAATGCAAAATAACAGTAATATACAGTAACTATTACTGTACATTACATGATCTTTACAGTAAATATGTATCAACTGTAATGTTGTATTCTGTCTCTTCAACTAGCACTAGTAATTCCAGCTATACTTGACAATGGAGTCACCATGACGACAGTATGGCAACACTTTCCATTTCGCTTGCCTCTTCCAGCATATTTTTCCCAGTTTTTATCAATGAGCACTTTCTTATTGTCCCCTTCTTCGACTGTGAACCCCCCTCCGCCCTACTTCCTTTCCTTTTACCAACTGGTACTTTAAAGACAGCTTCTTCCTCCATCATATTTCCCTCCTCCTCCTCTACGTCTAGGCCTACTACCTTCTTCACTATTCCTGCCTCGCTATCAAGTTTAGTCTTTTTTACATTACCGGTCATGTTACTTTCCCCATTTGGTGAAGGAATATCCGCACCCTGGCCTGCTTTCTCTCCTTGCGAGTCTATTCCGCTACCGTCTGCCTGCTCCTCGCGTGCCTGTGCTTTTTCTGGACAAACACGAACTAAATGGCCTTCTTTGCCACAGCCGAAGCACCTCATGTTCTCTGTTGAGGCAAAAATTGCATAGTCAAAATCCTCAATCCTAAATTTAAAAACTAAATTTAGTTCACCGATTTCACTTTTCAAAATCATGTACACCTGACGTCTAAAAGATACAACATGTTTTACCAACGGTGATTTGCAACAAAGGGGTATTCTTTTATGAAACAATTTGACCATGTCGTGACAATTCCCGTTCTAAAACCTAATCTTTTATAAAAGGGGGGACATTAGACACTTTTTTTGCTGGGCTGACCAACGTAAGGATCGATATTTGCGTATCTCTCAGCACTATGCCTCGGTTGTTCAACAATAGTATTTACTTTTTCTGTTGAATCTACAAACACAATATCTTTATTCATTCGCGAGGCTGATCTGATGCTTTCATGGCCCACTACCTCTCCCACCGCCAAACTACATTCCTCCACAGTATTCTATTCCTACCGGCACCTTTACACCATGTCGGCGTGTGAGTTTTTCAAAACCCGTACCGCCGCTACTAGCCATAACAACTAGCCTTATGCTGGGTGTTACCCCACACACCAGTGATTGTGACACTACTAACGTTTGAAAGTGCATGAAAAATACAGAATAAAAAAGACCAAACCGTCTGTGAAGGAAACAAAACCAGCCACTCTCCCAAACGCACAGTCCACTTGCTCAGCCAACACTCCCGCAGAGAGAGAGAGGGAGGGAGAGAGGGAGAGGGAGGGAGGGAGAGGGATAGGGAGGGAGAGAGAGGGAGAGACTATATTGGAAATTATGTCAGTAAAGGTAGTCTCGCAAAGCCAGACCAACCAAAAGTTCAAATCTGGCACATCGCTGGCTAACTGCGTCAATATGAATGTGCCTACTTTACAGGAGATGTATTTTAATTGACACGTATGACGACCAAGTTGGATGATAACATTATCCTGAGGAATTAGTTGGGAAATTAGGAGTCTGGCAGGTTGCAGGTCTTCTAGTAAATCAGTAGGCTATGGTTACTGCTTAATATAAACAGTCAGAAGAAATTTGTAAACAAAGAACTAAACTAGCATCATACTGTTACGTTACATATACAGACTTATGAAGTGACAATGCTAAAATCCAATGAAAATCAACTACTATAAATTGACTGGTTTCACAATGATGGCAGGACCTTTTGTTACATTTCTGTGTTCAGGTAAGGATCCATTCCTAATATTTGTTCATCAACAACTCACTAAATCACTGTTTATTCATAATAATTCTTATCTCACCATGGTATTTTCTTTGATTTTTGGCAGCAACTCTTATCTCCATGTCAACAGCAGCTCACCTAAGAAAATACATTAATGAAAACAAAAAACATTATTTTACAACAGCTGTGCATGTCTGTCAAGAAGGAAATGCATCCATTATAACGTTATATGATCAACATGATGCAACTTTTCTAAATCATTTCATAACGGATATCATCTGGCTGGGTCTTCATCGTCATGACAATTATAGTGTCACTTGGTTAAACGGTGCTGCTGTTGAACATTATTTATTAAACAATGTAACTCTTCCAACAAACGGACAGCAACAGTGTGGAGCCATTAACAATAGTGAATTAACATTTAATTTCAACTGTTCAAAAAGAATGCCTTTCATGTGCGACTCTAAAGGTAATATGGCATATGACATATGCTTTGAACGTAGTTACATATTACAAAAAACTATTGTGATATAGCCAATCAAATGCTAATGAATTATTCTGTGTTTATTTCAGACAATGTTTCAGTACAAGTGGTTAGAGAGCCTAAGACCTGGTGTGAGGCTCAGAGTTACTGCAGACAAAGTAACACTAGCCTGGTCAGCATCAGCGACCAGGAAGTGAACAACACAGTGATCAGTGCAGGAAAAAAAGAATCCTTCTGGATTGGACTGCTGCTTGATGAGTGGGAGTGGCAGGACCAAGGGTGCTCTTCCTACAGAAACTGGACTGAAGATAAAAACATATTACAATATATGTGCACAGCTCTGGTTGATAATCAAAGTTTGAATCCACTAACATGTATTAATAGTAAAGCTGTAGTTTGCTCAAAAGGTAATCAATAGCGAATGCAATAATAAATTAGAGATTTTTTTTATTATTTTTTTCTGATACAAAGAAAATAGTAAATGTAAATGTGAAGAAAGCACACTTACTGTAAAGGCAGTGTGAAACGGTATTCAAATCACATTTTCTTTCTGTAATCTGTGTTTGTGTTTTGTTTGTCATAGGCCATACTTTGAATGCAGATTTTTATTTGGATTAGGCACTACACTTTTATTTTAATTTTATTTCATGCTGTCTTTCAGGTTTCAGAAGAATAAAAGTGAAGCATAGAAACTATAGCTGGGAGGATGCAATGAATCACTGCTTTAAGTATCACAAAGGCCCACTGTGGATTGAGGACGAACACGACCAGTCTGCTGTGACTCAATGGATAAACTATACTAGCCCTGATATTGGCCCTCTGTGGATTGGCCTACGCCAGAGTCTTCTGTTTGGCTTCTGGTTCTGGACCAGTGACTTGGCAGTGAACTACAGCTTTTGGAAGGACGACATTCAACCTGAGCTGCCTTTCTCCCAACCCTGTGGAGCCATCCTACTTGAGGGGAATGAATCGAGATGGCACGATATGGACTGTAGCACACGGCTGCCATTTCTTTGTGAGGAAGAAATGTATAAAATGTAATGATGGGATCCTGTTGCAATGTCACGTGTGAATTCACAGATATTTATTTTTAGGTTAAGGTTGTGGGAAACCAACTGTTTCTACTACTATTTAACTATTTCATGATGACTATGTAGCCATAGGTATTTTACATACAGTCTATTCTAGTAACTATATATTCTAATAACTTATAACTAATAACTGCTACTGGAATAAGCATCTGACACTTCCTCCACTGGATTCATTTTCTACTGGGCAAATCTACAAGGAACAACCTTTATCAGATCTGCTAAAAACAGATAGAAGAATAGATAGATAGAATCTAACAAGGTCAACAGAGTGCGTACTTTATTAATGTACTGCTGTAATTGTCAGGGTGTGCGTACTCACACACTAGACTCTCTCTGCTGCCACTCTTCCAGCTGAGCCATTACCCACCCTCCTGTAGATACACAGTATACACTGTATACTGTATGTTGTATTTTGCATTGGTTTAATTGTGTTACAGTGTATATTATTTCCATGTTATTTCAGTTGAATGTTTAATTATTACATACTTTTGCCTAAAACCTAAAATACGGCAGCTATACAAATAAAGTTTGATCAATTCATTCACTGATTGGATGAGTATTAAATGTGTTTGATGCATTTTCATGTGCGGATGGTTTGACTTGTGGATGCAGAGCTGAATGGGAGCTGATCTGCTTCCATGTTAAGCATGTTACACACTTCAGTCAGCGCTGGCGCGGAGCAGACCAGCTGCAAACCCTGTTTTACATTTAAAATTTCACCATACAGTACATAAAAGCATATAACATGTCTTTTTATTTTACCCAATGCAGGCTGCAGATTTCCCTTATGTTTTTTCCTGATTAATGCCCTGATGTAATAAATACAATTAGACATTGACAACTGATATTTTAAGAACTATACAGTAGCAACAAACAACAGACACACATAAGAAAAAATATATATTTTGTCTGCCCTTAAGCAGACACGGTTGAAACACCAGCGCACCGTTACGGTAGTTAATCTGTCCCTGAGAAAATATTTTACGGTCTAAAATATATATTCTGTCTAAACATTTGCTCTTATTACATTAATCATTAACCGCACAGTAACAGTAGTAGGTTAGAGGTACCGTAGGTACTGTACAACTAATGCAAACAGCTTCTAAACGAGGTAAATCGATACGGTAGCTGGATGAAGTTATTACAGTCAAATGCCGTACTTCAGTTGACAAGCTATAGGTGGCTGTTGTAAATTAACTATAACAATTTAAAATATACTGCTTATTTAAAATTGAAAATATTTACATAACATCCACTTCGTTGCCACTAGCATGCATCGCTAAATAGCATGTTGTGATTTTGAAAACAGTTTGAAACATTCACATTGCATTGTGGGTCATTTGGGCCAGAGTAGTATTCATCGTTGCACACTACAAAATCATACCGGAAAAAGTATGCTACCAGGATAGTTTTTGCGCACTTGTGTGCACTATGGTTTCGGACGTATTAAGCACTTATCTCGACTACTCAATAGTATGCTAGTATGGAGTTTCGGATGCAGCCTAGGTTACAGTGCAGTGTAGCTCTATAAATATGCTGTCATATTATGAATTAGTCCAAGCTGACTGAACATAACTGCAGCCGGGGATTTAATAGCAAAATGTGTATTAAATATATAGTATGTCGGACAGAAGGGACAGAAAGTGAGCAAGAGGGAGTGAGTGAGAAAAAGGAGAGATGCCAGTAGCGAGCATGTGTATTACCTTAAAACACACGCTATGTGTTTGGATGTACGGATGTGATCTTTCAGTTTATCCAAATAATTCATTGAATAGGCTACAGTTTTCCAGGTTTCAGAAAATGTTAAGAACTACATTTTCATAAAGTTATGTTAATTTAATTGAGATGATGATGTGATTTCATGACAGGCGGAAAGTTTGATGGACAAAATGGCAGATGGGAACAAATCTGCTTTCTGTTTGGTCAGACTGCATGTCCAAAACTATGGTGATGTTGAGTTGTTTGGAACTGTGAGATTATAAAAATGTTACTTTATTTGTTATGCTGTTGTTTGTTATTTTATTTTTATTATATGATTTATGTTCGTGTACAAACCACACCTCACTTGTATATCTACGTTACTGTTATTACTACTAATTTCCTGGCCAATAGAAGGCGATGTATAGATGTTAGCAGAAGAAGAAAGGCCGGAAAGGATAATGTGTACGTTCTGTTCAGGGAACTAGTAGGAGTGGCTATGAGTGGCTATAAAAGAGTTACATGGGGGTATGGTTAACAGGGCTGATTGGCATTTCTCACAGGGCCTTACGGGACTGGGGATGTGTTTTCAGACCATGGCCGTGGCCAATTGTAACTTTGGATTGTTCAATGCTTTTTAATACAGTTCTCTATTATTCTTAACACTTTTGAGTCAGAGTCCTCCTTTATTCTTTCTGGCTAAATTAGTAGTCCGTAACAAAACCGGACTATCTACTAGACTATTGCAGTAAAATTTGACATTATGTTATGTAGCCTATTTCATTAACTTGACAGATTAATTTAATTAATTCACATTTATTTGTGCGTTGTGATCATCGATCATAAATTATAAAAAAGTATTATTGAGCTTTGCTGTCACAGACGAGTAATCGAGCACTTGCCCATCCCTAAAATAATAAACGTTTTGCTTGTTTCTATGCCTTGATTCTAATTGCAACTTCAATTTGTTGAATCCACCCAAAATGGGATTATAAGAAAAGGCTGCAATGTCCTCCAAGGCATGTCAGCCAAAGTAGATAGAATAACTAGAATACACCTGTACGGTAGGAATTCCGAGTCTCTTAACTCTTAATAAAGTAGCTACATCTCTGCACAGATGCATACTGACATATCTTGAATCTAGCACCTTTGGTGCAGAGACTCTTAGCAGTTGGCCACCCTGCATATCAACAACAGCCTCCTCCACTTGATATTTGTTTTTTTCAATTGTATACATGCAACGGCATTGTTGTAGTAGGCAAGGGTTTGCATACTGTAAATGTAACCTTGTAGACATACTGTTTTTTTAAGGTATCATGTTCTGGAGTCTCGAGATGAGAACTGGTTAGCAGTGGGCAGTACATTTTATTCATTACTTAATTTCAACTTAAGCTTCTGAATGTATCAGACATTTAGATTTGTTATCTGTATCTGGTTTAACAAGAATGTATTCCCTGTTAGTTCAGTAGTTAGGTAATATTCTGCCGCAGGAAATTGTATGACTTGAGAGAGAGAGAGAGAGAGAGAGATGAGAGAGAGAGAGAGAGTGAGAGTCAACTGGATAGAACAACATTAGTCATCACTGATATCGGAGGGGTGACATGAGGCACATATATATTCCCCCAATAAAGTAAATCTTGAGTGTTAGATCAACCTGTTAATGCTTGTATAAGTCTCTGAAACTTAAAGGTAAAGCTGCTGAGGACCCAATATCTTGATATTTGGTTTCTGTTTTAGTTTGTGAGTTTATCAGAGAGGTTTAAAACTCCATAAATGATTGAAGTCACATCACCGCTGGCCTGGCCTGCTAAAGTTTTCACTGGATTTGTTGTTGTCTGCAAGGCTTCGACCAGCATCAAGCTGATGCTGAAAAATGGAACCCAATGGAGGTTGGAACAACACAACAGCAATCAAATGAATTAGTTAAATCCAGCGACCAGAGTATTTCACCCTGAGCATGTGGGGGACGTGATAACTCATACTTTCCATTAACCAGGAGGAAACGAAAATCAGTTTCTAGTGGACCTAATTCGATGCCGGCATCAATCCAGTTCAAGGAAGTCATCCAGGTACAGTAGTGAAAAGCAGCTGAAAGCTCCAGAGTCAGGCAGCCAAATTACCAAACATCATTCCAGTCAGGTCTTCTTTCGGAGAGACACAATGGACCCATGCCTTGACATTGTGTGCCTTCAGGGCAAATAGCCTTTCACATCTCCCACCACCAAACGCCCCCACTACCTCCTATTAAAGCTTCAAGAAAGTCTTCCTCTCTTAGCACTCAGCACCAATTTCACATAGACGCACGCCCACACCGCATTGCGCATGCACAGCCGCGCAAACAAAAGTGCACAAGCTACACACACATACAGTGCACACACACAGACGCCCTGCTTGACAGCTGACACAACCCTCTTCTGCGCACAGACACACGCACACACACACACACACTTTGAACGATGCACTGGCGAGCCGACAAGCACTCCATGACAAGGCCAATCACCAGGCCCGGTTGCTAGATCCTTTTTGACTTTCACAATACTCTGCCTGAAAAAGAGGGCATAGGAGCGCCATTTCAGCCATTAGATGAAATGTCTAGCCCTTGCAGGCCAGTGGAAGGGTTTTGTATCAAATAGTGGCCCAGCAATGGACCATTCACCAGGGGCTTCCATTTTAATGGAATCAAATGTCGTTACGATAATGGCTGATGGCTTTTAAAGGCACCACCTCTCTGATGGCTACAATGCTTCAATTTGATTAAAGCCCACATTCACAAATGGTCGTACACAGGAGACTGTGAGTGTTTAAAGGCACAGCAAGAATGTAGACCTTATGTTATACACTTGACTGTAGACTTGGATCCACCTCTGACACATACATACAGTACAGTGACCATTAAAGTTTGAACAGACACTTGGGCCACAATGAGGAAACATACTACAGTATTACAGAAAGTAGCCTAAACAATAGTACTGGGAGACAAACTTTACAGCGAGGGCTGGTGATGTTGCTGTTAATGTGTGCATTGGGGCTATAGGGTAGCACTTTGATTACACACCCACTTTTTTAATACCAAACTATTCCCCTCTCTTTATGGCCTAGACTAGGTTAAAAAGCACAGAGTGCAGTGATGGACTATCTTAAAGATCAATATCTGTGAATATCAAGAGAATGTCACAATGTAATGGTTTCATTCATACAGAAATATGAGGGACAAACACAGGTAAGTACGCTATCAATGCATCTCTTTACCCTTGTTCACTCCATATATACACTATATATATACTAATATATGTACCATATATTAGTTTAGCATATTTGGTTGCTGCTTCTCTCTCTGTGTCTGTCTGTCTGTCTGTGCTGTCATGCGGCATGGGTATATATTCCAGAGAACTGCTCTCTTGCAGGATTCTTATCAGCGAGCTATAAATGGTGTCTGAATATCTCTGCTTAAACATTTGTTTATCCAAGCTCATTATAATGAGTCTGTCAGGTTAAATACAAAGGTATGAACAACCCCAGCCCCATATTTCTCTCCCAACCTAGCTCACACTGTTTTAGGTTCAGACTACATGCCTCTCATCATCTCTCAACATAGCTGCTCATTCTTCAATAATATTTAAATTACAAACCTGTCTGCAATACCAGCAAAGTCACCCTTTGTTCTGAGACAAAGGGCCTCAACATATCACCGACAGAGCAGTGTGTGTGTGTGCGTGTTTTTGTTTGTGTGTTTTGCACTCAAGTACAATGGAGGACAAGATCGCGTGTCAGCTTCATATTCACTGTCAAGGCTCTCTGGCAAAGTCGTCTCAAAAGCAATTATGTTCATCAGGGAGACATATGCCGATTTGAAATTAATGCCTATTGTCAAGCTAATGGGGCGCAACATTTTATTTTATTTTCCATGCAAGATGGTGACAGTTCCGTCTTGTGGGGCGATCACTCATGTTCTGATGGACTTCCACTTCCAAAAAATACACAAACTATCACCACGACTTTCTTCTCAGGAAAGACTTGTACCTGTTTATAGATTAGATAATTATTGAATCTAAGTATTCAGACCTGAATGACTTGTTTAAACTTGTTTAGTTTATGTAACATAAGGTTCATTTGTATTGATAATTTGTATTGATTATTTTCAATAGTTTGTATTGACAGCTTTATAAGGAGGAGTAGAGAATAGTATGAGACTATTATAGCTGTAGGGAGAGGAGTAGAGAGGAATGAAAGCTTTTCAGCACCACTTTCAGCATTGGAGAGGCATGCACTGTATTGTAACTGGTCGTGTTCCGTTAAAATAAGGTGTGATCACGGTACCTATGTTGCATAACTGCAGAAATGATGTTTGCATACTTTATTTACGTACAGTAAGTTAGATATGGCTCTATTCCACTGCTTGTGCATTAACCTGCTCTGTATGGTTTGCTTGTGATCTATTCAGACAGCCACAGGCTACAGCAGGTGTTAGCTTCATGTAACCTATATATATATATATATATATATATGTATAATCTCATGGGTATTTTACTTTATATAGCTATAGCAATACAAATGTGAGTGTTCTTCCACCTGTCCTTTCTGCTCACTACACCCTTTATTTTTCAGTTATGTCACTTATCAAACTAATTAACTACCCATATTTGTAATTTATTTATTGAAACATATACTGCTCGTCAACGTTTTCTCATAATTCATTTATTGTTTGTTTTACATAAAACATTTACCAACATCTGGTTGTAATTGGACTGTATAGCTAATATTTAGCCAGTGATTTATAGAGTATGTATCAATATAACAAGTTATTTTATTCCTGCCACCTCTTACGCCCATCCTCTACCCCCTTTATCAATCGCCCTCTACTGCAAATTAGTACTTGGTTAGCAGTCTTCTATCAGAGAACCATATGTCTGCTAGCCCCGTACAGCTAAACAGTAGTTACTAACAGCTGTGAATCATTTCAGCACATGCTTAGTGAGGTGCTTAGTGAGCTGCGCGCTACAAAGTTGTCACCCTGGTAGCCCATAATCCTGGCAGCGTGTGACCTTATACTGTGGCTGTAGCTAGCAGTAGGCTACATTCTCCCCTCAGCGACAAATGTCCGATTATGTTAGACAATGGAATTAGAGCATCTCCCATCGCTCAGGTCTATGGCTAAAGATGACAAACACTGAAATCCATTTCTTGGAGTGCATTGAGATTTTGTTTATTCATGTGTGAATATACATGCCCTATATACATGTTTTCTTAATTATCTATCTATCCACTAATTTATATCCACACAAAATTGTCCCTGTACTTACATGTACTTAAAAATCAATTGACACTCAAGAGAGCATTGAGTAGTTTTGGCCTGGTTTAAATTGGCCATGTAAGGTTTTATGACTCAATCTACACATTATGATAATCTTAGCCCACTTTTTGCTCCTTGGCAATATCAAACATCCATTTATGCTCTATGGAAACCATATAGTGATCAAAATAACTGAAATCCAGTGAAACATCATAACACGAACACATAATAAACCACTGGTGTCCGTTAAAGTAAGTCTCCAGTAGTAGCATCTACTTTCTTGTGAACATGATCATTTAATACCAGGAACTAAACAAGGTACCCAAGGCGGAGTCACCCATCTGCAGCTTCAGCAGCCATACAAACATCTGTACAAAAAAAAGATTTAGGACAATCACTTCCCTTGGCAGACCATCTGACAAAGCTAATAATGCTAACGTCTCGGCTAGGAAGTTTAGCTTTCTGCCTTAAACACAGAAAAACATGCCCTGGAAATATATATATATATATATACTGTATATATTTAAATATACTTTATTTAAATATACAGTATATATTATTATAATTATTTGTTCCTGGGTATACTACAGTATGTTTGCCCTTGTTTTTATTCTTGCTTGTCTCCTAAATCATTGTTCCGTTTTGTAACCACCCTTAATTCCTGAATTCCCATCCTCATTAGGAGGATGGGAGCCTTACGCTGCCTCATCTTCCAGAGGCGCTGAGTGCCAACAGCAAGGTGTTTTGATTGACAGGTGTGGCATTTTGTACTTTAGCATATTTCCCAGGCGTCCTGTCTTCATAACAGGAACAATAAAAAATAAATGAATACAAAAATATATAACACAACACAAATTCAGATACTTAGGCCTGACTGATCATGTAGGCCTATCGTAATGAATAATAATGTGTCTCAATCTGTCCCAAAGGATGACCTGCTAAAGCAGTGATGCGTAAAAGGTGTGAGACACTGAATATATAATGGAAGCTGTAGATATAAGATTGTTTGTCATGCCTACTCAAGTACAAGACTACTGTATTCATTCCCGAGTCTGTGTGTGTGTGTGCGCCTTTTAAGGTTAAATGGCTGTTTCAGCAGTAGTTTAAATGAATTCTGTTTATTGTACATTTGTTTGTATTTACTGAATTAGCGTCTCAATTGTCCAGTCAAACTGCATATACTGGAAGAAGCAAAGACGTCTTTGAGATGTTGGCTGCTTAGAAACTTGTACCACTGACTACTGGTAAGACAGGCCCAGTATCTCACATTTACAACCTGTTGGACAGGTCAGGACAACTGTGACCTCTTTTAATGCTGGTTGAAAACAGCTGTCTGGCCTATACAGTCCTTTAAAACAGGCTCTGAACTATAGACAGTCATTTACACAAAGACCATTGTAAATAATCTTGAATGGTGTGTGTCAATATTAAATGTCACTGAGTGACGAGAGAACACGCCTGGAGAAATCTGTTTTAGATCTTGGCTAAAACATAGCAATGGCTGTTTCATTGGGTGGATTAGCTGTTCTTGCCGACCGAACTCGCCTTGGCAGGGGTCAACTTCCTCCAGCCTTTACCCTTTTAACAACTGAAGTGGAACACCAATACATTCAAGCAGCCACATGCAAGTGACCACTATAGATGCATGAGGTAAAAATAACATAAATACACTGTACTTAAAAAAACTGTTTGATTCTGTTCAATTTGGAGTGTTTGCATGTGTGTCTCCATTCATCACAAAGCAAATCTGCTTGAAATCAAGGTCTTAACTCTGATATCTGTTCTGGAAACCATGGCAACAACCAGCATTGCGACCAGAATCACCCCCGAATCTCATCTTGAAGCACCATCCACACACACAACCCATATGCATGCAAGTGCTCAGGTAGACACAGGCGTCCATATGCTTATATCAAGTAGGCAGAGGTGTGAAGAGAGACGTTTTCACCATCCACCTACTTGTTTCCATGTCTGTGAAAACCTCGGCTACAGTTTTCAGATGAGTAATTGAAGACTGGGAACTCTAAATTGTAGTTTGCAAGGCCTACCATGGAATATTCTAGAATCTCTCTTCAAATTTTACTTCCTGTTTTGTATCATTTATTGGACACATGGATGCTCAATATGTATTCTGCTTTGTTTGACTGCCAAAGAAAGGTTTAAACATTATAAACTTGGGTTTTATAGGTGATATAACTAGTTATTATTATTATTATTATTAAGGGCCTAACCACGAAGTGGCGAAGCCCTTATTCTTATTGTACATTTTCTTATTATTATTATTATTAGTCATTAAAGTCAATAGAAACCCCTAGCACCGTGTGGTAAAAAGCTGTGCATTTTGGCACACATGTAGCCTAGGGTCTCACCATCTCTGACACTTATTTTGGTGGGGTCACCTCAAAAGGTCAAAGGTCAGGCTAAGGTCAGAAATTAGCCTATTTTGGACTTAAATATCTTCTCATAACTTTTGCCTCGTGCGATGAAAATTAAAAAACCTAGTATCCCGATTCACTAGAGCCTCCGGAAACTAACACAACATGTGGCATCCAAATGAGTCATCTTAGCTTTTCCGCCATCTTGAATTTTATGAAAAAACTTATTTTTCTAATTTCTCCCTCAAATGTTGGCTGATCTTCATCAAAATCGACAGACATGCTCTTTGGACGATTGCGCACAAAGTTACCTTCTTGGATTTTTGACGTTACTTAGCAACCGGCTATCGAAGTTGACTGCGAAGCCGCCAAACCGGAAGTTGGCCTATATCTTTGCTCGCTGATGGGCATGAAACTTTGAAACCTTTCTCTATGCTGCCCTGAGCCTAACCAAGAAGTATAATATAAATGCCACCTATCGTTTTTGAACAGTGCCACCTAGAGTTTTCAAAACTTGAAAATGGAATATCTCAGGAAGTGTACATCAGATTTACTTAAAACTTTGTAGGACCAAGGACACCTAATCTCAGTGTGATGACCCTTCACAAGAAGTTTATTGGTAATGGCTTTGTCGTTTATGAACAGCGCCCTCGTATAATGTAAAAAGTTGCTAATGGATCAAGTTTCTGCTAATAACTTTTGAAATCTTTAACTGATTTTCAAATATTTAATATCATTAGATTCCTCAAGACCTCCCAAACACAACGCACCATGTGACGTAACAATGTATTTACATAAATTTTCCGTCATTTTGAATTTTATACAAAAACTTTTTTTCTAATTTCTCTCTCAACTATTGTCTAATCTTTCTGAAAATTTGGTATTGGTGTTCTTTGGCTCAAACCTCAAAGGCTTCTGATTAGGCTAGGCCCAACAAATGGCTGATTGCAGCTATATTTATTATTATTATTATTAGTATCCATGCTCTGAAATTCAAGACGACTGTGTCTATGGTGCGTATCCTATATGGCACGCCCACCAACAACAACACGTGAAACACATTCGTGGGTGGTCTGCTGAAAAATTGCCTCTGTTGAGATAGACCCAACATCATAAAATTTTGGGTAATCCTGAAGGAATTACCCAAAAGTGGTCAACAAACAATGCCTGATGTAGCGGTTGTTTCCGAGGAAGATGGCGACAGCACGATTGTGCGCGGCCGCCCAACTATTGCGCAAGCCAAATCAACGTGCAGGGTGAGAGACTTTAACCCGTGAATTCCAATGGGGGAGTGTACGTAGCGTGTGCGTATCGTGTGCGACGCGTTCCGGCTCCGACACGGCTTTCGGAGTTGATCGCTCTAGTCAATTCTTTCACTTCCACCACACGCGACGCTCAGTCGTGTTGGAAGCGTCCCAGAAGGGGCTCTACGCTCTGCTTCGCTAAAGATAGGCGTCGTGTCTATTTTTGATGGATGCCGCGGCCAACACGCGCTGCTCAAATACAAAAAATACAATTGAAATCGTGTGCAAAACAAGGTGTGCAGATCGTATTCCACATGACTACATTGGTGGCAAGAGGCAAGAAGCGGAAGGATTTGATGTCTGGGACGTTCAGTTTATTTTATCAATTTAAAAACACAGAGTTTAATGACACCGCAATTTCGTTTTATAAGAACAATTCCCGAAAAGTCCATGGTGTGGATATAATTGCAGTAGTTTGGGAGTGGACATGAGTGAAGGTAAAGTCAATGTCAGAAAGTCAAAGTAGTTTTTGTTGATCTTGCCAATACAACTGCCTCACAGCGCTATGCTTTTGAAATGCTCCCAGTGGAATTTGACGCTTCGAGAGATGGAACAAACGGTGTCGGAGCCGGAACGCTGCACACACGTGCCCGGTGGAATTCTGGGGGAACAAGGTAGCCAGCGTCCGGTTAACAAGACGCATTGTTTAAAAAAAAGTAAGACACGTAGTGTCTATAGCCTACTCTTTTACTGAGATGAGCAATGTTATTCCAAATGTGAATGGTGAAGTTAACTCCGTAGTCGGACATGCTTCACAGCAATGAGAATCTTACAATCTCAGGCGGAGTTGAATCATGTCCATAAAGTTCTTGTGTGCTGCATCTGTGTAAATAACAGACTGATTGACCAATCAGTCTGTTATTTACAGAAAAACTCCAATAAGACAGTAGCTATGACAGGCCTCTATGTGACCAGATGTCACCTTCTCTCCCACCCATAAGCGGCATAAAAATAAAAGCACCCATAATGGTGCACACTGGAACAGTGGAAATATAGTTCCAGCAGGGAAGTATACGATCGCTCATTTGGGGGGGGGGGTCTCATGAGAATATACGGAGTGCCTGCTAAATCACAAATTTCACTGTATAACAATGAACAGGCATGTGTATTTGTTCAATCTCTACAGGCAAGCCAAGTTCAAAAATGTAACGTTAGAGAGCTTAAATGTTGGCTAAATTTTTTTTCAGAAAATAATAATCCTAATGATTTTTATTTATTATTTTAGTGATGCTGAAAAAAGACATTTAGGTGAGCTTGAGCACATCTAAAATATAGTCTAAAAATGCTAAGGTGCACGGACTGACTAGAATGCAATAAATACATAAAATAAATAAATGTATCCTATATGCTCTATGCTATCTGTCATTTGAGTCCATCCATCTTCTCCCGCTTATCCGGAGTCGGGTCGCGGGGGCAGCAGCTTCAGCAAGGGACCCCAAACTTCCCT
>JAODUK010072889.1:0-16257 GCA_027564635.1 Typhlichthys eigenmanni | reverse complement strand
ATACTTATACACAGTCCAATGGTCCAAACCTTAATAATTCATAAGCATGAATTTCCAATGGTGGCGTGGTTCGCAGCTAGATCACTACATGTTTTTCTCTGAGACATTTACCGACAAAGGAAACTGTAAACACAGGGCTAAGCAACACCCAGTTATGCTCAATAATCATCGCATACTTTTCCTACCATTCTTTTTTTTGTGATCGTGTATCACACCGGTCAGCTTCGGTTTTAACAAGTGAGCAGTAGGAAACACTGTGTCATGCTCAACTTGCTTCCATGATGTTTGCCCTACACAGTCAATAACAAATAGCTTAGGAGGCCTCATAGAATGAAACAATCATATACAGTAGCTTACTGATTTATATCTTTGTACTGTGATGCTGCAGAGATGAAATGCCATTGTTGAGGTCTCATTTGACCAGCTCCACTTCAGCGGTAAATGAATGTGTGATGTCATTGATGATGAGTTGTGATTGTATTATACCATCCTGACCTGCGAGTATGAAATAGGAGCTTGTGACGTGAGATCAGGATGATCTCATGAGACGCACAATGCATTGCTGCTGATATACGGTACAGAGTTCTAGTGCTCCACCCACAGAAATAGGTATTGCTCCACATATTGCTCCGCTTTCTGTGTAAGAGTCAAGCAGGAATTATCATTAACAATTTACTATAGTAAAACGATGTATTTATTTATATTATAGTTACTAGTAAATTCACATCATTGTCAATATTGTTTTAATTTTTGCACATAGCCCATAGCGTATAATATATTTGTTTACAAAAATATATGAATACAGCTGTAGCTTATTGAAAATAATGCTTACCCAATAAACCGGGATATGTATTGACATTAAATAGGCTATAATCTTTGAAATATTTTATGTAGCTTTTGTCATGAAGTGCCACCCCAATAAAATGACTGGACCTAGCTGGCCACCCCAGTAGAACAGTTCATGGCTACGCCCATGAAATCGCTAGATTTCTTTAAATTAAATCAGTGGTGTATTTGGGGGAAACATAAAAAAAAGAGAAAACAATACACTTTATCCACTAACGGCGGGCCTATAAATGTAAACCCCTAAAATAGCCTAACTAAATTGTGTTCGAGTGTTCAATTTAGATTTTGTGCATTTGTTTTTGCTCGATAGAAATAAAAACACGCAGACACACAATATTTAATAATACATTTCCAAAACAGCTCTGTTCTGTCTTTGAAAGCTATTCTTGTTTGTAATAATATAATAGGCTACAATTTAAAATACATCTGAGATTACTTGTATCCTAAGACCGTATGGCAGAACACAATCGTAACCTAACATGGCCATGAGGTTTCTTGATAAGAGTCAAATGTTCAGATGTTTAGCAATAGGTTACCATATGAGTCTTAGCTATAACAGGAGTGATTACTTTTGCATAGTCTAATCATAGTCTAATCTAATGTTCACATTTCATTTTATTATCAGTTTTAAAACATATATTTATGTGTAACGTGAACACAAAAAAGACTTATGTAGGCTATTACTGTTGTATAGGCCTGACGACAGCAAGTGTAGGCACTAACGTCACGGTCCTGATGAGAGCGGTGTGCAGACGCTGGCATATGCAAAGTAAGTCAATTGACGGTTGACCTAGGCTACTCCTTCTATGATTGGTTAAAAAATTACCGGGTGTTGCTCACCTTACTCACCAAATGTCTAAGTTGGTTAACGAGTGGCATAGGTGGACAAGCTGAGCTATACTTCATAGAAAAGCAGGAAAGACACACCTATGGTAAGAAACATTAGTGGAACAGTTCCTGTTTAGAAGTCTTAACTGTTTGAGCTAACATTGCATGAAAAAACCCTTGAATACTCTAACAATAGGCTATGTGTTTGCAAGTTGAATTGGAGAGTAAGCATGGCTAGTTGAAGTTAGGGTTGAAATATGGGTGTTTGTGTGCTATTGATTTCTGTGTATAATCCCATACAGTAAGCAATTTTAAATCTAGACAAATGTCAGATGTGTTTTAGCAACTTTTGTGAAATATCCTAGCCAATATATTTTTCCAGAACTTTCTGAAAGCTTTATTAAGTGCACTATATTGTTTTATCATAGCTCATGTCTGTCCAGGTATAATATACTGTATATGTACAGTATACTGTATATAGATATTTATTCCAGGTGTAATGAAAACAGAGGGGAGGACACACGCACGTACTGTAGTTCACATGCGCGTGCACACAAGCCCTGTCTCTTCATTCGTATTCAAATCCTGTATTTTGCATGGATAATGTTCTGACCTGTAATCAAATGAAGTCCTGCATAAAGGGAGATGCTTGCTTTCATTTTTTTTCCCGTTTCATTTTCTTCTGCAAAGCAACCACACTGGTCCGTTTGTAAAGTAGGCCTACTGTTTTTATTCCACCTGTATTGTTCTCCAGCCATTTAGCCTGCCTTCTTAGTCTAATGTCTGTATGTCTGCCAAACCTTCCCGGGCAGGTGGTTAGAGAGGAAGCGCTTTGCATATGAAGTGAGAATGAAAATGCAGCTAGCAGATTTGCATTGACCTAATGTTTTTTTAGGAACCCCCTATCTGTCATTGCAGGAAAGCATAATGGACTGAGAATGTCAGTGAACATAAATGTGCACATGTTGTTCTGTGTTCAGGCGGCCTTACATCCGCAGACACGGTGCTCACGATGTGGGGGCGTGCTGGCGTGGTCAGAGGAGCACAGGTGTGTTTCAAAAGAAAATAGAGCAATTGAATTTCCATTTTAAATCAGTCACACATTTTATTCCTTCCTGTCTTATTTCAATTCATTTAACATGTCCTATCTTGAACTTGGGTGGGTCCAACTCTGATTTTGGCTAAATTCCATACATTCAGACATGCTTAAAATATAAACATCCCTTCATGCAGCTGAGCAGAAACATAACATATACAGCACAATGTTAATGATAGGGGAACTTAAGGTAACATGATGATCTGTATCGTCAGCATGATGCTGGGCTGTCAGTGCTGCTCCCCACTGGAGGAGATGACAATGGGCGTGGCACGAACCCTGGCAAACAGGCTGGAGAAAGAGAAGAGCCAATGGGCAGCAGGGAGAGTGGGCGACATCGACTTCACTGGCTCTAGTCGGACTAAAGGGAAGGTGGGCTGCGTCACATGGCTAACACACTATACATTTCAATGGTATTGATATTACATTGAGAGGGTTTTCAATGAATATCGATGCATCGTCTTGTTTTGTGCTCTCTAGTTTGTGAGGGTCCATAGCAACACAGACCCAGTGTTGATATACCAGATGTTGACAGAGCAGTGGGGTCTTTCTCCTCCCCACCTGGTGGTGGCGCTGGTTGGTGGAGACGAACTGGCCCAGATGAAGCCCTGGCTGAGGGACACAGTGAGAAAAGGGCTTGTAAAGGCGGCCCAGAGTACAGGTGGCTACATGTCAAACATGACTGGATGCTAGTTCTCATTAGCGCATTCAACAACCTGAGAACTCAACACACATGAACGCACACGCACAGACACACACACGCACACACAGCACCTTTTTCTTATGGTATAACATTACATGAAGCCTACATAATGCTTGACTTCCTTGTCTGCCAGGTGCGTGGATATTGACCAATGGCCTTCGTTTCGGCATCACCAAGCATTTGGGTCAAGCAGTGCGGGACCACTCTCTCGCTAGCACGTCCTCTAAGGTCCGGGTGGTGGCCATTGGTATTGCCCCCTGGACCATGATTCACAACCGAGAGGCACTTCTCACTGCCAAGGTCTCATTTCCTAAACTATAAATAAACAGTCTTAGTTTATGACCCCCCCTTCCCCCTGTATTTTGTACTCAAGGTCCAAACTTCGCCTCTTCTTTTGGGTCACGGCACAATTTTTGTTAACCACTGCAAAAGCTACAGTATATTTGATCAATTATGTTGTGTGCATTATTGTACAGCTACAGTATCCATGACATGTTCCTAAGGTGGATGAACCGGTGGTGTACGAGCCACAGGATTTACCCCATGGCTCTGTCTATTCGCTGGACTCGCATCACTCACACTTTGTGTTGGTGGAAGAAGACCCCAACAGACCAGGTGCTACTAGTGAAATGACGGTCAAGCTGCTGAAACACATCTCCCTTCAGCGCACTGGATATGGAGGTATGGATAATGGCTCGTCTCAGTTTTGAGGGTCGAGTGTCAAGAAGTATGAATCCACCACCATGCATTGTTTATGTTGCATTGAATTGCTACAATATCACCACCACATATCTACAGTAGTTGATATTCCTCATGGGTAGAACCCGAGTAGTGCCTCATCCAGTCTGTTCAATTATTAACTAAGATTCATTGGTCTCGAAGAGCAGAAACAGAAACTACATATTGTATCAAGTACTTAATTACCACTTATGGAACATTGCAGGAGCAGGGAGTTTCGAGATCCCTGTTCTGTGCTTGCTGGTCCACGGAGAACCCCGAATACTTAAGGTGGGTGTCTTCTGTTTGTCAGGCTCTCGCTCTATGTCGTCAAATGATACAGCACGGGAAACCGTTTGAGTGTCCCCATTCGTGTCGTTCTCCTGCTGCAGAGGATGTACAAGGGCATAGGGAATTCCACACCCTGGCTAATTCTGGCAGGGTCGGGAGGGGTGGCTGACATCCTGGTCATACTGATGAACAGGGGCTGCTGGGACATGGACAGCGTTCAGGAGATGCTGCTCGACACATTTCCCACAGTCCACCAGAGCGCAGACATCAGCAACTGGGTCAAGCTGGTGAGAGCGAGACAGTAGGACACATATACTGTAGCATGTGATGCAATATTAATCAAGCTTCAAGGGCACCAAGAAAGCATCTAAGGCGTATCAGACTTTACTTCTTTTTGGAAGCTGTGGGCCTCTTTTTTACATTATAAGCATATGGAGCAGACCGTGTGTGCCATGGGCGCTGAATTAAAAAAAAAAGTTAAACTTCACAGAAGAAAATGGCCTGAGTCATACGCTTTTGTGGCAGTTGACCAATCACAAGTGCATAGTGAGGTCTGGTGTTTCCCAGCACTTTTAATGAAAAAAATAAGTTACGTCTGAACGCGGCCTAAGGAATATAGGGGCAAATAAGTGAAATGCTTAGAGATGGCACTTTAAGTATAATGCATTTAAATGATCTTATATATTAAACCTTGTGCATTTAAACAGTAGGATATGGCAAATTGGCAATTTTACTTCTGAATTACTTTCAGAAGTTATTTTGTTCTTTAGGCGTACAGTAGCTTTGTCCATCATGGTGAAACCAAGAGCTGTGACCGACGCTGTAGTTACTATCTTCTTGATATATGCAGTAAACTTCCTGTGAGCAAGTGTAATGTTATCAGACAGTGTTTTAATGTTATGCTCTTGTTGTCACTGGCTTGGGAAAAACATTACAAAAGTAATAGCAAGAGGTAAATATATTACCATAAAATGTTATCCTATGCAGCTTTGAACACTGAAAGAAAATAGCATTCTGACGTTTTTTAACCTTGATATTTATCAGATCCAGAAGATATTGGATCATGGTTACCTCCTTACTGTCCACGACCCTGAGCAGGAGAGCTCAGAGCTGGACACTGTCATCCTCAAAGCTCTTGTTAAAGGTAAAGTACTGTTTGCAATGTAAAACACACTGCTAACAAACTATTACTGAACTGGCTGTACAGCTGCTGTCAGTAGTATTTGACCTCAATCAAGAATTATGTTAGAATATAGCAGTAATTTAAGTGTTAAATCTTAGAGAATGACTACATTGAAAGACTAGTTTACAGTACACAAACACGTACATTTGTCTTTCTCGGGTCTGCAGCGGTCATTCCTACCCCTTTAACGTGTGTGTGTGCGTGTGTGTGCGTGTGTGTGTGTGTGTCAGCTTGTAAGAGCCAAAGCCAGGAAGCCCAAGACTTCCTGGATGAACTGAAGCTGGCTGTGGCATGGAACAGGGTGGACATTGCTAAGAGTGACATCTTTAATGGCGACGTGGAGTGGCAGGTGACAGAGAATTGGCTACACTTCACTAAAAACTATTTTGCAACCAAGGTTGAATAGTGAGGAAAGTGCAAAAGCAATTCAAACTGTAATGATCCAAAACTATTGTAAATATCGCTGTGCTAATTAATCATTAAATGTAAGTCATTCTCGAGAACGCTTGCTAAATTCAAACTAAAATCAAACGAATACACATCTTCCTTCAATGACACAGTGTGCTGCCTCAGAAGCTTTGCCCCACACATTGTAAACGCATTGAAAAGGCTAGGATATTGTTGTTGTGTGCGGCATGCACACACTTTGTTCATGTTACTATTTATGGAGCCACGGCTGTGTAGAAGTACTTGATAATTTATTCAGCATGCACAGAGAATAGTAAACTAACAAGACGATATTTAGTCAATTTTTCAAAAACCATATTAGCTTACAATCGCCTCCTATAGTTTTAATGGTGAGTAACATCATTATTATTAATAATAATAATAATAATAATAATAAAAATAATAATACATTTTATTTCAGGACACCTTTCAAAACACTGACATTGCATTACATGTTACATTGATTGTACCATTGCATCACCTGTGGTCTCGACAGGCATGTGACCTTGAGGAGGTCATGATGGACGCACTTATCAACGACAAGCCTGACTTTGTGCGCCTCTTTGTGGACAATGGCGTGAACCTGGGTGAATTCCTCACCTACGGTCGTCTGCAGGAGCTGTACTGGTCTGTGTCTGAGAAAAGCCTTCTCCACAACCTGCTTCTGAAGAAGTACCAGGAGAAGCAGCTGCTGCTGGGAACTGCCAGGACTCCTGGGCCCCCGGGATCCCACCCTCCTGAGCAGGGAGACAGAAAACCCCGTTTTACCCTTTATGAGGTCTCCAAGGTGTTGAAGGACTTTCTTCACGACTCATGCAGGGGCTTTTACCAGAAGATTCTAACTGTAAGATACCTTTTACTTATCATACTGTCACAGTGTTTGTCTGGGTCAAGTCAAGTCACGTTTATTTGCATAGTCTTAATCACATTACAGTCTCAAAGGGGTACAGCCCACATTTCACATGGAAATAAACAACACCCCCTTAACCTGTTCCTCCCCCCGGGCAAGGACAAACGTTCATTAAAACCCCATGGGGGAAAAAAGGGAGGAAACCTTGGGAAAGGTCCACAGAGGGAGGAACCCACCCTTCCAGAACGGTTAGGATGCAATAGGAGTCGATAATGCAACAACAATTAGCAAATATACTGTACATTTAACTAAATGTATCACATTGTGCAGTAAATAATAAGTAAAACATTCTATGTTGTATTTGTTCCCTTATGTTCCTGTCTCGGTCTCTTCCGCTGTTCTTTGTCCCTGCACCCATTCCTTGTTCTTTCCTGGGCTTCTAAGCTGATGTTATGTGTGCCACCTGTGTGGAACACATAGTTTACCTTGTCCAATGGTTTTCACATGCCCCTCGTTCAGGATGGTGGAAGGTTTGCTGCACGTTCAATGAACGTGAACAGTTACTAAACAGGGAGGGGTTGGGCTGAAGTTGGTTGGACAACATGCTAACTAGAATAAAGTGAACGTTTGTGTTCTACTGTTGTATATTTCATATCAGAATAAGATGGCATACATTTAAGATGACATAATATGGTAATGAAAGTGACATTTGGTATCCTACTGGAACTAAATGATGACAAATACTCACAATATGCTACTTTTATGCCTATTAAACGGAGCAAACATATTTGAAAGTAGTTCAAGAACATTTTGGAGGACGTGTCGTTCAGTAAAAGAGTTAATTGAGCGTCTAAAACGTTCAGTCTGCTGAACTTGGTTTGTCTCAGTGTGTGTTTATCTGTTCTACTGATGACTGTTGGTATTGGCTGCTGCTGTTTAACAGGATGAGTTGTTTCTCTGTGTTGTTGTGCACTGGGTCCAGCTACACCACATATCACTGTGACACATACATTATTATAGAGTAGAAGAAGACTACATGAAGCTATTAAGCTCTGCTAATTAAATAGAACACCAGCCCTCTCCTTTCAACCTGCTATCAGAAGGAGTCATTGAGGACTGGTGTTCTACTTAATCAACCCGGCTGCGCTCTACCCTCCACCACTTTGTTGTTATTTTAAGTTTCTATGTTTCCTGTCTCTTCACTTATTTGTAATTCCTCCCAAATGTATTGAAGGTCAAATATTGACATGGCCATTTTGCAGCCAAGAGCCGTAAGAATCTGTGGTGCTCCTATAATCTACCAGTGTGGCTCATTGGAGACTTCTGTCTTTTAAGATCAATTCAGATCAAACCAACATGCCACTTGACATCTGTTAATTCCCCTGCTGGAGAAAAGACAACTATTAATGGAACACGATCATTCCACTATAGCATTGATCACGTCATTGTAATCCTAATCTAATGTAGTGTATTACATGTGTGCACTCTAGGAGAAGCCAGCTAAGGGTCGCCTGTTCCACAGCCATAAAAACATAGCTGAGCTAGCGGAGTGCTGTGAACATCCTTGGAGAGATCTGTTTCTCTGGGCTGTGCTGCAGAACAGACAACAGATGGCTAACTACTTTTGGGCCATGGTCAGTTCTGTTAACTATCCATCAGTCAAAACTCCGTTCAGTTTTGGGTAATTTAAGAATTGAAATTTAAATACCAAGTTATCTCACAAACTGAACGGATGTGTATTTAGGACTAGCTACAGTAGCATCTGTGGCTGGTGATTTTGCCATAAGTGATCTGTGTTTGTCCTGCATGTTGATTATTTCATCTGTTTCCTTATAGCTTTGCCATATGAAAATGTCGATTAAGATAAACAAGTCCAGTAAATGGAGTTACCAAGCACCAAGTAGCTGCCAACAGTATAGCAATCTTATCTCCATGCACATTATTCAAATGGAGGCCACACTGTTTGCTATGACTGCAGGTCAGGTAGAATAAGAGTCTTTTGACCAGTTGTTTGATACAAGGCAATACTGATACTCCAGGGCTGTAAAGAGTCTTTCAGTGCTAAAATGCACGAGACACCTCACAGTGTCTGTAATTGCTCTAGGTGAACTGTACACAATTAGATGTCAGATAAACAATTGATCCTCTCTGTATCTGAACTTGTATTGTATTGTGGTTGACCAGGGCCCCGAGGCGGTGGCAGCTGCCCTGGCTGGTTGTAAGATATTGAAGGAGATGGCCCGCTTGGAATCTGAAGCAGAGTCTGCACGCAGTATGAAGGAGGCCAAATATGAGCAGTTTGCCCTGGGTAAGAAGTCAAATGCGCTTTGTAAACAGTAGCAATTAAAGGCTGTGCTAGAATACCATCCCAGTTCACTCTTTATGTGTGAAACACAACTGCCTACAAACATATGAGTGGTTGAAAGTGGATGGAGAGAGGATGTCATGAACCTATGAGAGATGTAGTGGGAGGAGCCAAGAGGAATGCAAGTCATTCTGCCCTCCAGTGTCAGAGAGGCATGCAGTTTTAAACCAAAACAACTATTTGAAAGCTGGTTTTAAGTAAATCCAGACAATTTGGGAGTGTATCGTTCAAATACAAACTTTTTAGGACACTGAGGATTCTGAGACTAAACCTAAGTGGATTATTGTTATTCTGGCAGATTTATTTGGAGAGTGCTACTCCAACAGTGAAGACAGAGCTTATGCTTTATTGGTGAGGAGAACCAGCTGCTGGAGCAAAACCACTGTCCTTAATCTTGCAACTGAAGCAGACGCCAAAAGCTTCTTTGCTCATGATGGAGTCCAGGTAACAGACTTACTGTAAATAATAGTAAATGTAGCATGTGAGACTGTATCATACTGTACAAACAATACAATTAAATCAAAAGATTATGGAGAGATCACAGGTGTTAAAACACAAATAAAATGCAGTAAAAATAAATACAATAACGTGAGAACAGTTAAGTTGCTTCTCTCAAAACAACTGAGCTGTAGGTAAGGACCATGTCCAGCCCAGTCAGCGAAAGCAAGACCTGCAGGTGAAATATAGTTTGGAGGAAAGTGTGTATATGAAAACAAAGAGGGTTTGGAGATAGGAAAGCCTAATGTAAATTTATGAAATAGGAACAATAGGAACCCAAGTGTTCACACAAAGCAATCCACCGAAAGCCTAATGCTGCCCTCTTGTGGTTTACATGTTTTAATTGATGGGAATTTGTGATGGGAACATTATCATGTAAAAGCCTGACAATATAGTGGTTTGACTGCCTGACAATATAGTGGTTTGACTGACAATATAGTGGTTTGACTGCCTGACAATATAGTGGTTTGACTGACAGTGGTTTAGGTTAACATAACACAGTTAACTGATATAAAGCTAAACTTTGTTGCAGGCCTTGCTTACTAAGATTTGGTGGGGCGCAATGTCGACAGACACAGCCATCTCCAAACTTGTGTTGTCGTTTTTCTGTCCGCCCCTCATCTGGACAAACCTCATCAAGTTCAGGTGACCTGCGTCCACACATTAACACTTACCAGTAAGATCGTCTATCGGCAGGCATACTCACACTTATGCATTTGATGTGTTTTCCCTAGTGATGAAGAGCAGGACAACCGCAGCGGGGAACAGCAGTTTGCGGAGCTGGACAGTCTGGATACAGAAAAGGCATTGCTACTAACTGGCGATGATGACGACCCTTTGTGAGTGTACAATCACATGATCTAACCTAAGTGCAGGTTCATTTAACAGCCACTTTATTAGGCATACATTTAAAGTAGGATATATACTTACCTAGGTTGGCCATGTCTGGCACAATGAATCATTCCACAGTCAAAGTCACTTCACACTTCTGCCTGCCTGCTTTGCATTAAGGTAGTCTTACATGATTGGCTGATTAGGTATTTGCATAACATGCAGGTTATGTGTATACAAACCCCTTTAGCTGCCCCTCAAGTGTTTGATTCCAAATGGTCATAGAGCTAGATGTTGCGATACCAACAGTTGTAGCAAAGCTGACTGTTAAATGCTGCAGAGGTTTATGCCCAGTAAGCCCCGGACACACTGCGAGCGAGCCGCTGGTCGCACATCGCTTTGAAGTTCCAGGCTCTTGTTGCCTAGGTATCCCTCTCGTATATTTCCCACTCGAAAGGTTTCAGTCAAATTTTGCCAGTCAATAATATCTTTTCCCTTTGGTAATCGCCTCAATCGCGTCGCCTGAAGTTGAGATTAGATTAACTCGGTACCCGCCCGCTTCGCAACGCCGACCGTTATTTTGCCTGTCGTTGCTTCAAATCGCTGAATCTCATTGACTTTCAATTGTCTCTCATCGCTATATCGCTGCTGGTGGCTTGCAGTGTGTCTGGGGCTTTAGGATGCAATGACCGCAAACAATCCCCAACGGAATGTGTCCAGGCCCTTTTCACAGAGTGAATGTTTGGTCTGCTTAAAGTATGGACTCAGAAAGTAGTTTGATGGTGGTTCTCACACTGTGGGTCAGGGCAGGATGCTATTTGAAGGGTTCATGAATGTGTCCAATGTCTTCACCTGTCTACTGCCCAGGGGCTCACCGTCTGGTGGTCCAGCCACCCAGAGCTGTGCAAGGGTGTGGTGGCGCTTCCTGCTGCGCCGCTGGCGCCGCTTCTGGAGCGCGCCCGTCACCGTGTTCCTCGGCAACGTCATCATGTACTTCACCTTCCTCTTCCTCTTCTCCTACGTGCTCCTGCTAGACTTCCGCCCGCCACCGCCCAAAGGGCCCGGGCCCCAGGAGATCATGCTTTACTTCTGGGTGTTCACCTTGGTGCTGGAGGAACTGAGACAGGTGCATGGGGCTTGACTACTTTATACAGTGTGTATTCGTATTGACTCAGAATGTATCGTGTCAATAGATATGGGTGTTTGAGGCAAACCCACTCCTATGAAACTCAATTTCTGGATCTTTTAAAGGTATAGTAAGTAATTCTGGAGAAAGCTTGTTGATATTTGAGCTAGATCAAAGCAAAAAAACACCTCTGCCTTAAATGCCGTACATGACATTCAGAAGCTCCACCCCACACATTGGAAACGTGTGGGGCTAGGATACTACTGTGTGCGGTCTGCACCACTTTGTTTGTGTTGATATTTACGGAGCGAGAGCCAGAGTAAAAGTACCAGGTTATTTTTTCAGCACGCACAGAAAACGGTAAATTAGCGGACCAGGAAGAGATATTTGATAACTAAACCTTTGAGAGATAGGATGTATTTGTAAAAGAATCAGCCTTATGTATATTGTTTTGAGCGGTTAATATAGTATAAATATGTTTGTTTGGAATGTCTTGTGTAACATAGAGCTTCTTCACCGATGAGGAGATGAGCATCTTGAAGAAGTTCAAGCTTTATGTGGAGGACAACTGGAATAAATGTGACATGGTCGCCATCATGCTCTTTGTTGCAGGTGTATCGTGCAGGCAGGTAGAAGTATTGCAGTGGATGTGTTATTCATGCAGGCCAGCAGCGAGGGAGGGAGGGAGGGATGAATACGTCTGCTGAAAGATGAGTAACGTCTCTTGTCACAGGATGGCTGAGAACACGTATGAGGCAGGGAGAACAGTGCTGGCAATAGACTTCATGGTTTTCACACTCAGGCTGATCCATATCTTTGCCATTCATAAGCAGCTTGGCCCAAAGATCATAATCGTGGAAAGAATGGTAACTTATTTACAAGCGCACCTTAAAACCTTATGCTGCATAACCCTTTACAAACACGTTCCTATGGATGCATGCGGAATATGTACAAATGTACTTGTTTTGCTTCTTGCAGATGAAGGATGTGTTCTTCTTCCTCTTCTTCTTGAGTGTGTGGCTCATTGCTTATGGTGTGGCAACCCAGGCTCTCCTCCACCCTAATGACCCTCGCATCGACTGGGTGTTCCGCAGGGCTCTGTACCGCCCCTATCTCCACATATTTGGCCAGATCCCATTGGAGGAGATAGATGGTGAGGTAGAATGACTCACACACGCATTATGTGTGTACATGTCTTCATTTAATTGCATTTTAATTATAATCCAAAACAATACAATCGTATACAATCTAATCTAATATCAATATATACAATAATATATAAGATCTAATGTAATATCTAATGTAATATTATGTAATATAACTTAATTATCCAATGTTATATATAATGTATCTGAATGCAATAAAATATAATTGAATCCAATTTTCTGAAATATTATATTATTTTATTGATGATTAAATGATTCTTTCTTTTTTTCTTTATTTTCATCCCATGTCACACAGAGGCTAACATGCCAGAAATTAACTGCACCTCAAACCCAGAGGAAATAATCCTGGGTACTAAACCACCATGTCCCAACATCTACGCTAACTGGCTGGTCATCTTGTTACTGGTCATTTACCTCTTGGTCACCAACGTCCTGCTGCTCAATCTGCTCATTGCAATGTTCAGGTCAGCCCATTGTCATGTCATAGTGACACATTGCAATGCTTTACATAATGTAGTGCCGATGTCCTTCGTCACACAGCTGTTCTGCTACAGTACATTATTGATATTTATATCCCATTCAAGCAAGGTGAACTCCTGGCTGTGAAGCTGTGAAGACAACTTTATTGCAGTCTGAAAATATACAGAACTATTATTAAGCAAGACAAGAGATTTCAATTTAAAAGACAGTGCTTTTGGTGTTTAAACGATATGAATAAACTGACCTTCCGTGTTGTCTGAAACATGGTCAAAATTCTCTGAGCCAATTAAAAAGATAGTCATCAAGTCTTATCATCAACATTGTATGACAAATCCAGAATTGATTAATTCTTAATATTTATTTGAACCCTTACGCCAGTAGCTACTGTAGAAATGTAAATATCACCTTAAAGAAAAAAATAAATAAAAGATTATTTCAACTGCCATTTTTCCAATTGCAGCTACACATTCCAGGTGGTTCAGGAACACACCGACATATTTTGGAAGTTCCAGAGGTACAACCTGATTGTGGAGTATCACAGCCGTCCAGCCTTGGCTCCACCCTTCATCATCATTAGCCACCTGTCACAGCTCCTCCTCTGCATGATCAGGCGGCCAGAGGCCAAGCAGGAGCACCTTGGTACTGTACAGCTGTTACAAGCGGGGCTTATTTGCATAGGGAGATGACAGACAGTTATCTAACAGAATCCACATTCCTCTGAAGGAAAGTGGTTCCTCATGCTGTGTCATACAGACACATGAATAGCTTGTTTATCTGTGGCTCTCATTTTTCAAATGCATGTTAATTGTCTGCTGGATGCTCTGTCTGTGTGTGTGTGTTTGTCCCTCCAGAGAGGGAGCTGCCAGCCGGGTTGGACCAGAGGCTGATGACCTGGGAAACGGTGCAGAAGGAGAACTATCTTGCCAAACTAGAGCGCCAGCACTGGGAGAGCAGTGAGGAGAGACTGAAGAGCACTGCCTCCAAGTAATGAATGGCTCTCCGTCCTCACAATGTGTCACAACTGATAAAACACTGGCACAGCCAGTCATCTTATTCTACCCACGCAGGGGTAGAACAGGAGGGGGGGCTATCCTGATTGCCAGAATGCATGCCTGTCATTGCTCAGTTATAAGTCTAAATCTTGCAAATATGATTTCAGTTGGTCAAGGACAGAATAAGATGGAGAATAAGCTTTTGCAAGGCCACACTAGCTCTTTTCTCGCAAGGCCAGCCTTTACATACATAAAGTCTGGGACACAGCGCTGGCTAACTGCGTCAGTACCTCCCTACTTGACAAGCAAGGTATTTTCATTGACATGCAGGACGACCAACTACGTAACTCAATGACCAAGTCGGAAGTCAAACCTGCAGTGAGAAAAAACTAAACAGGACTCTGGCTGTTTACAGGTCTTGTAAATCTGTCAAATTATTAGTCTACGGGTATGATTAAAATAAATTGAACATTTTAAATTAGTACAGCAGTGCGCTATCGTTGCACTGGAAATCACGGAGCCAATGGAAATCGACAGTGTTTCTTCCCGTGTGTCCGAGGGTCGCGTTCAGCACAGAGTTGCTTATGTGATGTAGTGCTAATGAACGGGAGAGGCTGAGACTGCTCTAGCTCTGACACAGAGCTGGGATATATATAAATCTGTAATCATCACTGTATTCAGCTAGTATACATTATGGCTGCAGTACACCAATCACCACTGTGGATGTGGCCTGACACATAATTACATATTAGTACATCTGTCACAAATGTATATTCAGATTATAACAAAACCGCAATTGTACTATCTAGAGTTCTACATTGATTTATTGAATAATGTGTTTTAAATATAGTGGAACATTTTATTACATTAGTTAAGGTATAATTCTACTTTAGTTTTGTAGTCAAAATGCTTGTTGTTGTATACTTTATTGGGTAATTCCTAATATTCTGTAAAATATTTGACCGGGTTTTATTTCTAACCAAGGGTCCAAAGTTTGTTAAGAATTGTTGGTGGCTTCAAGGACCAAGATAGACGGCTGGTATCCATGGAATCTCAGGTAACAATGTGGCATTACAACACACCGCAATTACTGTATGTGCTTCACTGGAAGGAGTTGCTCAACAACAAGCTGTGTTTCTAGGTTAGATACTGCGGTGAGGTGTTGTCCTGGGTTGCAGAGTGCTTCTCCCAGAGCACACTCAAGTGTGATAGACAGGCTCCCAGAGCTCCAAGTGAGTTGATTAAACAATGATGAAATGAATACATCTGATCCAGTTCATTACTAGAGATTATGCTTATTTATCTTTATTACAGTACAGTATATGAATGTGATCATATTAAATCATATGCCAACAATGGCAGTGTCTTTAACAGGCACCAAAGACAATGGCGGTAGAGACCAAGCTCAAGTTCAACCAGATGGGGAAGTGAAACCAGAAGAAACAGATACTAGTCATTCTGGATATGGAGCTAACAAAAGATTCCCTTACATTGATGAATAGAAGTTCCACAGACAACTGCTATTTTGATCAACAATACATTAACTTATCAATATACAGTACTGTATGTAGGTTGAAATATATAATATTTTCTGTTATGAGGTGTAATTGATTTGTGTGTTTGAGTTTCTTGATACAATATCAAATAAACCCAGAGAGAACAACAATGTGCAATATTGATGAGACATGATATACTTATATATAGTTATTATCAATATGTACGGTCCTTACAAACCAATGAGAAATTACAATTTGTTTTATTGATAATAACATTTAATAAAGATCACATGGGAATCCCTATATACACAGACACTTTTCTACCTTGGGCTAGGGCCTATA
>JAODUK010072878.1:0-16257 GCA_027564635.1 Typhlichthys eigenmanni | reverse complement strand
GTGTCAGAGAGCTCCCCTTCCCCCCCACCTCCCAGTTGGGTTTACAGATGTCCTACTGGACGGCCGTCAACACCCTGTTTGTGCTGGGCAGCCTGACCATGTACTTCGCTGTCACCTTTAGCATGTACAGCGATGGCTTGTTCCTCACCTTGTCTTCCTTCTTCCCCTTCATAGGTGAGTGGGTCCTTCCCCTCCATAGGTGGGTGGCTGGGGGTCTGTGGAGGGGAGTCAACTCTACATGGCTACTTGGGTCCAATTACAGATTACAGTTAGCACTGTGCTAACAGACATCTTGCTCAAAGATGCTCACAGCTAGGCCAACTCTGGGCCGGGAGCCCACGTCCTCCTGAGATGAGAGTCAGACCAACAGACACTCCCTCGCATTGCTCACATGTAAATCAATTGCTTTGCGACTATAACGCCCCTCTCCTATCTGGGAAGGCTTTCCACTAGATGTGTCTGGAGAGATCGCTTGGCTTTGTGCTTGATGTTCTGTTATGCTTGATGATAGTCTATTGGAGGTGCTCAGAAGGGCAGTAATACAAACGTGTGTGTGTGTGTGTGTGTGTGTTCAGGGACAGCTAGGAACACGCTGAACCAGCCCAGCGCCTGGCTCACCATCCTCCTCACCTCCGTCTTGTGCGTCCTTCCGGTGGTGGCCTATAGATTTGTGTTGATGCAGCTCTGCCCCACTGTCAACGACAAGGTAAGGACACCGCACAGCTGTACGGTACACACATGCTAGGGCAGGCTACTGCAAGGATGCTACGCTAGGCTAATGCTAGCTAACCTAGAGAGAGAGAAACATATTATGATCTCATGGCCATCAGTGTCTTCATTAGCTGCAGCTGTATGGTACACACATGCTAGGTTAGGCTACCGCAAGGATGCTAAGCTAGGCTAATGCTAGCTAACCTAGAGAGAGAGAGAGAGATAAATCAGGGACGTCCTTCATTAGCTGCAGCTGTACGGTACACACATGCTAGGGTAGGCTACCGCAAGGATGCTAAGCTAGGCTAATGCTAGCTAACCTAGAGAGAGATACATCAGTGACGTCCTTCATTAGCAGCAGCTGATGCTGCACCGCTGGACGCCCCGTGCTGCCACTCACTCATGCTGCTGCCGTGTGCCCGCCCCCTCCCAGGTGATGCTGAAGGTGCGCCAGGCCAAAGCCACGCCCCCACCCCTCCCGCGCCGCGCCCGCATCCGCCGCACCAGCTCCCGTCGCTCGGGCTACGCCTTCTCGCACGCGCAGGGCTACGGGGACCTGGTGACGTCAGGCCGCTTCCTGCGCCGCCCCGCCCTCGTTCCCCGGGCCGCGGGCCTCGCCCATGCAGGCCGGGCCAGCGGCGGCTTCAGCCCAATGGGCCGCTCGGCCGGCTACAGCCCCACGAGGCGGCCCCAGCAGGCCAAGGCCGGCGCTGTGGAGGCCACCTCGCTGCAGATGTACCGCGCCTTCCGGGACCCCGCCTTCTGAGACCCCCGTTAGCTGATGCCACTGCCTTCTGGGGCCCCACCTTTTGGGGCCCCGCCTTCTGGGGCCCCACCTTTTGGGGCCCCGCCTTCCGGGGGCCCCGCCTCCTGGGGCCCCGCCTCCTGAGACCCCGCATCCTGAGACCCCGCCTTCCGAGACCCCACCTTCCGAGACCCTGCCTGAGGTTTCCTGGGGTTTCTGCTGCTCCTCAGTGCTTTCTCAGTGTAGGCATCTCCTTCACATAGCAAATGCTGTCATCAAAAGTGACTTACTTACTTACTTAATACTAACTTGGTAAGTTAAGTTGCTAAGTAAGTATTAAGAAGCAGGTAGGGGTTAAGTGTCTTGCTCAAGGCCCATGCCAGCATTCAAACCCTCAACCTTTCAGATGGTGTATAGCTTAGATGGTTTGCCAGAGCCCTTATTTGATTTCAAATGAAACCTTATGACAGTGTGGGTGTAAATGGGTCATCGTCAGGTTCTTGCTTCAGGAAGAAAAACCACCACTTGATTCTGGGGAGGGTTCAGAGAACTCAGAGACCTGGACCAATGAGAATCTTCTCCAATATATGGTTGGCTCTGTTCCTAGTCAAAACAATGCACAACCACTTTTATCTCCTGTGAGGAAGGTGATTAAATGTTTACAGACTTGCCAGGGTCAAACATCGAACGTTTTACCCTGGTATGTCCATGTTTAATGTGGGATGTTACACGGAGCACCCGACCAGGACAGCTAGAAGTCATAAAATGTTATCTTCCTACATTCAAAGCTGCTGGAGGTATGGTTTGAGAGTTGCAACCCAAGAACCCGCCATTGTATTGCAAAGTCCATTGACAAACATGTTGTAGCTGTCTGCACACACTCATGATTGACAGGCAGGATAGATTCACTCCACCACTCAGGTGACAAATCTAAATACATTTATACAGAGTATACAGTGTACTGGCTGTCAGCCAGAGCACATATTCTCACATATCATCTGACTTGCTGATAGCTGACAGATGTTTAGGGCATTTCTGCACATAATATACAGCTCTAAACCTACATACAGCAACTTTTGTTAAGGTGCTCTAAGCCTTTATCGCTTGAAAACCTTTACTGCCATCTAGTGGTGTAGATGCAGCAGCGCGCATGTTAACTCGGTGCAACGTAAACTATACAGCAGAGGTCTTCAACGTTTTTCGGGCCAAGGACCCCTTGTCTGATAGGGCGTCCCTGTGCTGTGTTTCTATCACATATGGGTATAAAACATTAGATGAAAGGCCAACAATAATATATAAGGCGGCATATATATATATATATATCAAAGTAGGCCACTTACTGAGCCATTAAAATAGGCCACTTACTGAGCCATTAAAATAGATTTAGATTTTGGGATCAAATAATTTGGAGGACTCCTTGCAGTACCTCTGAGGACCCCCTAGGGGTCCCAGACCCCCTGTATGCAGTATAGCCAAACGTATGTGGACACCTGCCTATCACACTGACAGTATGAGCTTGTTGGATATACCAGAGTTAATAAGATTTTTCCCCTCCTGGCTACAAAAGCTTCCATTGCATGGCATTGGTTGATATTATACATCTGTTGGCAAACAGAAACCCCTGAACTCGATGATTAGGTGACTTGTCTACATACTTTTGACAATATGGTGAATATAAAAATAACGAATTCTGTACTTAAAAAATGTGTTGGCTATGTGTTAAAGACAACCATGCTTGGGGTACCTTAGAAGTTATTTGTATTTCAGAACTATGCATACAGTTGTGTATTGTGTTGTAAGGGTTGATGTGTAGTGTTTGTCTGGCAATAAAACAGTTCACTGCAGAATTATATACTTCATGCAGACATTGCATTACATAATAGATCATGATTATATATTCTTATAATAATAACGGGCGACATGAGGGCGACTAAAGGTAGAGCGGGGTGACAGGCAATCCAAAAGTCACTGGTTCGACCCCAGCTAACTCCTCACCAAGTGTCGAGGTGTCCTTCAGCAAGACATCTAAGCCTAACTGCTCCCGGTGGTTGGTTGCACCTTGCACGGCAGCAATCACCATTGGTGTGTGAATGGGTGAATGTGAGGCAAAATACTGTAAAGCGCTTTGAGTGGCCGGAAAGTTAGAAAGGCGCCATTTAAATACAGTCCATTTACCATTTAATGCAATCACACATTACACATAATACAATGATTGTTGGCTTATTTAAATCCTGTACATTCAAACATTCCTTTTTGAAATATAGTATTGTTTTATGTAATTATGAATAGCAGGACACCACTGAGGCCTTACAGTCAGGAGTTGGCCTTGTATAATGTGCAACAAGGAAACACTAATGTTGCAAGTGTCTGTCTTGGGTGCAACGTATCAGTGCTGGAACACAGCTCTCCCTGAGCATAAAGGGATGCTACTGTATGAGTGAACTACGTCTGTGTGAACATCATTTATTACAGGGTGCTCGTGTATTTTCCTCTGTGAATTGTATTATTGATTCCAAAGCTTTCAGTGGAGAGCATTTCTCTACCCCAGACGAACCGTAAACATCACTACTGTAAGAATATCAGTTGTCCGATGGCTACATTTTTATCCAAAGTTTGTTTTAAATATAGAATTTATGTTTGTTGAAGTGTGCCATTTTGCACCCAAAATGTACATGCATCTATTTAATTTAGTTTAAATCCAGTATTTGAACGGTCTTACCATGTTCTGCCTCTAAACCCCAAATTGTAAGAGTAGAATGCTAACCATGGGCAGATTCTCATATTAGCATTTGGTGTAGTGTGATCCTGTAGTAGAACATCACTGCTACATGCTGGTATCTCAATGACTCAATGGTTTGGTGGGACCTGTGTGGTTTACAAGGAATTTTCCCTTTGTTTTCTTATGCAGTAGTATGACTACTGTGATAAGAGGTCTGATTTCTTACATGGTAATATGACACTTCTACACATGCGATACAGTGATTTCCTACAGAATCTCTATAATGCTACAGTAGATCTACAGTACCGGTCTCAAATACACAATGGCTGGAAAACCTTTTTATATACTTTTTATGTACTCTCAGCTTCCAGATAAGAATACTACTCATAGTACACATAATGCTATTCAAAATGTTTTGTACTTTGTACATTTTATTTTTAATGTGTTTTTGTATGTTTTATGAATAAACTATGATCATACATTGACTGTTTTATATCTGTTTTTTTTTTTGAAGAAATTCTGAAAAAATGCAACTTTAACCTATTTTAAGATCAAATTCTAAGTTAACCAATGCTAGTTAGTTTTAGGTAGTTAAGTTAATAATAGGTTAGCTTGGTTTTCTGCTATTCTACATAAACATTGATAGAAGCCTTGAGGTAGCATTGTTTTAGGGCATTTACTGGTGAATATGCAAAGTGATGACCTGTCAAGGGTACTGTGTACACTCCCTAAGTATTGTATTCTTTTCAATAATGTAATATTTAATATGTATTGCTGTTTACTGCATTCATTTAAATTAACAATTTGATCCATTTAGTCAAATATGGAACATCAGTTGTACATTTTATAATACCATAGGCAGTATAAATGGATTTAAAGGATTTTTAACTCTTCACTTGTACTGAGAAGTGTTTAAATACTGTCGAACTGTTGGACGCAGAAAGGAGTCTCGTTCAGCAAGACGCAAGTGCAGGTTAAACAGACCAAATCAACATATTCGAGCGCCATAGTACTACTTGAAGAGGGGGGGAGAGAGAGACAAACACACATCATATCTGGCCTTCACACAGACGGGTTAGAGTCCATCCAGTAGCATGTCAGCAGCATCAATGATTAAACTCTATAGTGAGTCTGTTTTACGGCCGGGGGTGACTCGGGCTGATCGCTCACCACAACAGATCTTCAGAGACAGCTCTGTTCACACGTCAGCAGGCTGACCCCTGCGCTCTTCCATCGGCAGAGCTAGAGAGAGAGAGAGCGGCAACAACTCCCCTCCAGGAGCTCCACACCGCTAGTTAAGTACCACAGCGTCTGTTTCTGGAGGGAACAGCAGGGGGCGCGGTCAGGATGCTGAAGCACTTGCTTCTGGGCGTGCTGGGCTCCGCGGTGCTGCTCACCATGGGCATCCTGCTGGGACACTACGCAGTCCCCAAGGGAGGGGGGACACCTGTCTGGCTGGGGGACGTGGCCAGAGACCTGGACGAGGACCTGGTGGAGCGGCTTCTGGCCCAGGTGGACCCTCTGCACATCCAGGAGAACCTCAGGTGGGACACACCTGCCAGACCTCCCCCTGTGGTGGTCTCAGACCTCCCCTATGGTGGTCTCAGACCCTCCTCCCTGTGGGCTGAGACCACCCCCTCATTGATTCTATTCAGTTACAGGATAGACAATAACTGAATGTATGGATTGGAGGATCTGATTGGCGGATGTATGGAGGGATGTATGTGGGTGCCATGGATGGATGAGTGGATAGATCGAAGATTGATGGATGGATGTAGGGATAGCTGGATCAATTGATGGATGGATGGATAGATGGATCAATTGATGGATGGATGGAGGGATAGCTGGATCAATTGATGGATGGATAGATGGATCAATTGATGGATGGATGGAGGGATAGATGGATCAATTGATGATGGCTGGATGGATGGATAGATGGATCAATTGATGGATGAGGGATAAATGGATCAATTGATGGATGGAGGGATAGCTGGATCAGTTGATGGATGGATGGATGGATGGATAGTTGGAGGGATAGCTGGATCAGTTGATGGATGGATGGAGAAATAGCTGGATCAGTTGATGGATGGATGGAGGGATAGATGGAAAAGACACAACCAGTGATTTAGGCCATATGGGCTCTCCCCAGGGAGCTGACCAAGAAGCCTCACATGGCAACCACGCCTGGCGACGAGGCGACGGTCCAGTACCTGCTGAAGAGGTGGCAGGACCCGGCCTCGGGCCTGGACCAGGCCTGGAGGGAACAGTACAAGGTGTACCTCTCCTTCCCCGACCCTGAGAGGCCCAACACGGTCAGCGTGGGTGAGTGTGCCGCTGCCTTTCCTCCGCTGACTCCCACCGGTTTGCTTCTCTCTTCTCATCACCACCCACAGCTTGTTTCACTTGCCAGGGCATCAAGGGGTGGAGCATGTGGTCCACCAGCCCCGCTAACTCCTGACCAACTGTCCAGGTGTCCCTGAGCAAGACACCTAAAGCATGGCGGCCATCGCCATGGGTGTGTGCATGTGTGTTAATAGGTGAATGTGAGGCTATACTGTACAGCACTTTGAGTGGCCGGAAGGTTTATAAGCACTATATAAATGCAGTGCATTTATATTTCCCATTTGTCTATGCCATGTGTCCATCCAATAAGGCTTAGCTATAGCGCTGACTGTGTCGCAGAGCTAGCCTTTACTTAGCATAAGAAGACACAGCTAGCGCTGGCTATTACTGAGCACCGCCTACTTGAATGGTAAATTATTTTTGGATCACCTGTTGCCCTATACAGGGCATCCCGTCTCCTGTTTTGATTGACATGCATGACGACCAACTACGTAACTCAATGACCAAGTCGGACGTTAAACTTACAGTATACTGACGAATTCATTGGGAAACTTAAGGACACGAGTCTGGCTGTTTGCAGGTCTTGTGAATCTCTTAGTAGGCTAGGGTTACTGCTAAACATTAACTGTAAATAAAGCAGTACACTAGTGTCACACCAGAATTATGGATATGCCAACTTGTGAGTGACAATACTAACAGCCAATGAAATTACAACCCCACTTCCAGATAGTGTTTTCGAGCGTACGGTTACAGAGGCCTATGTTTCAGACGTTCAGCACAGAGTTGATTATCTGCTGTAATGCTGATGGACTGACAAGGCTGAGACTTGCTCTGTGTGTGTGTGTGTGTGTGTGTGTGTGTGTGTGTGTGTGTGTTCCAGTGAGCCCATCCAACACCGTACTGTATACAGCCAGGCAAAGAGAAGTGCCGATCACTCCGGATCAAGCCGACCCTGATGTCGTGCAGCCGTATGCTGCATACTCCCCCGCTGGACAACCACAGGTACTGCAGTTTCATCTAAAGTAGGGCTCCAAGAGGGAATGCGTCTATGCATAGAACTATATATATATAACAGTCCCATGTGGGACATAGATTACTAAGTTATAAGAGACCATGTGGTGGTCTAGAACGTCTCCACAGAGTGGCCACAGTGTCCCAAAACATAGTCACACTCCAAACTGTGTGATTATATACGATATATCTGTATGCAAGGGTTCTCCAACACGTATACCTGTCAAAAAAGAGGATACAACTGGCACAAACATAGTCATATCATTATAATGATATATATTATTATTATTTTCCTCTCTGCTAGTAGTTAACACACAGGTGTTGCCAAATACCAGATCATTACAAAGATCATGGTCGCATGTTCAGGGTAAGTCTGTTCATGTACGGAATAAGGAGAAAATGTCTCTCTAGGTTATGGTCAGGTCCCCATTTATAGTGGCTCTATACTGGCAAGAGTCTTTTCTGGGAGCTAAACCTTCTGCCATTGTTTTCAAGGCCATGCCTCTATCCCTTATCAAGCAGAGATACCAGTTACATTTATGATCTCAACCAAGCTAGATAACATAGATAACATAGATAACAATAAACCAGATTACAGTACAGCGGTCACATTCAGAGCTGTGATCCAATAAACGGAACAACGAGATATTGCTTTTCCATTTACACTTAGGCACTTGGCCAAATTTGACCTAAAGTGACTTAAAACAAGCATTCCCAGAACCAGAGGGGCATAAGGTTTCCAGCTTTACATGAGCCTATTTGAAATGTTTCATCCATTTCATATAAAAGCATGGGCCCATCTGATGACAATTTGAACAAAGCATTACATATATTTGAAAATAAATTACAATCTATTGTGATAAAATAAGAATATAACCATAAAAAAATCCTTACCACATGCTTTCCAAATATACATTTCTCAATGCCAGTAAGTGCAGTTATGCCCTCTTGGCACCAACTGGCTTACTATGTATAATTGTAAGCAACCCATGTTAAAATAATGACAGCATGTTATCAGGGCTTTATCAGGTCTAACACATATTGCCAATATATTCAAAAATAATTGCTTAATTTCTAACAGCAAAAAGGGAGGATAGATGTACAGTACCTACCTACAGCTTCCCTCGTTGCTGTCTAAGCAAGCATCTTGGTGCTAGCTGCTATCTGTGTAGCATCTTGGTGCTAGTTGAGCATCTTGTTGCTAGTTATCTGTGCCGAAGATAATGCATAGCCTATTCATAATTAAAATTCCCATGGCATATTCATTGAAATCCTTGTGAAAGCCTCTTGTCCAATCAAATCACTTGGTCGGAACTAACTAATTAAAAGATTAAAGTTGTCTGTCTGTATTCTTTTGGCATCCTCAGGGGAAGCTAGTGTATGCCAACCAGGGCAAACCAGCTGACTACCAACTGCTGAACGAGACTGTTGACCTGCGAGGAGCCATCGCCATAACACGCTACGGTGGAGCAGGACGAGCAGATAAAGTGGGTAAACATGCCCAAAGGTTAATTGTTCTGACTGTTCCGTAAACATTAAAAGAACAAGGTTTGTATGTTTCCATATAAAAATGATTAAATGGAATGTAGACAGGGGTAATAAAGTCCAGCAGGTGATGACTAACCCTAGCCTGGCTCCGCCCAACTGTTCTGCTCTGAGCTCTGAGATTACAGTGTGGAGACCCTGATCACATTAGCGTTCACACAGCCACCCTGCTAGAGGTCCAATCAGGGTGGGCTAGTGACATGACGTTGAAGTCAAGCGTGTTTCTAAATGGTGGCAGAGCTAGATGAGGCGATCAAAACCATTGTAGGAACGCCGATTGGTTATAGATGACTTTAAGGCAAATTGTATTGAATAGATAACCATTGCTGCGGCAAATTGCATAAATTAAAGAAAATAACCGGAAAAAAAAGAGGATTTATTGTTCAATTCCGTTCACTTCAATCTATGAAACGGACTTGAACTTGACTTGAACCATTGTCATGCACACATTCAACATATTGTATAGTGTAAAATAACCATCTTTTGATATCCCGTCTTACGCCGTGTTTGGTTAGAACCATCCCACTCTACACACCACGACTGTTTAAAGGTGGAATTAGCCAGGCCATAGGGCGCTTCCTCCTTCCACCACATTGGACACACAAGGAGGCTGGGCGGACTCAGCTTGCGGACCACAAGGTCATGCATATTAGTTTGACCTAAAAAAAACAATCCAGCCATCCAAAGCCAGCTTCGTGTCTTAGCCTTGCCCGTCTGCTCTGTTTGCCTTCTCATGTTGGTCACCAACTGCCAACCCTTGCATGTTTCTGTCTGTGCTCCTGCCTGCAGGATTACATTGAAGTTCAACACCGCATTGTTCCTGTGTCTGATTTTGGGGTCACGTTCCGCTTCGTGACTTGGCTTACAGTCACTTACCCCACCTTTACGCCCCCCCCTCCACTTTCAGGCCATCAACGCGGCCCCGTTTGGCGTGGTAGGCGTGCTCGTATACACGGACCCCCTGGACATCAACGATGGCGTGACGGAGGCCAACAAGGCGTACCCCCACTCGTGGTACATGCCGCCCTCTGGTGTTGAGAGAGGGTCTTACAACACCCAGTACGGAGACATGCGGACGCCCTACCTAGCCGCCAAAGGTAACCGATGGCAACAAGAGCAGGTCGCCAAATAAAATATGGTGATGTCAATTGCCAATTGACAACACTCCCTACTGAAAAAACATATTGAATTTGGGGTTTACATGAGCTGTAAGACGTAATCATCAAGATTAAAACAGATACAGGCTTTAACTATTTCACTTTGTGTGTAATTAATCCACCATATATATGAGTTTCGCTTCATCAATTGAATTATTGAAATTACTAATAACTTTTCCACACTATTCTAATTAATTGAGATGCACCTGCACACAAGAGTGATTACGGGACACCGCTGCCAATGGCGTCATGTTGTTGACTGATTTACAGAAGAGACGTTTAGGATTCCGGAAGACAGCATTACTGGAGTTCCACCGATGCCAATTCAGCCAATCGGATTTGAAGATGCCTATGCCTTGATTTGGTAGGTGAAATGTATATGACATCCCCAAACATCATGTCGCAAACGTTTTTGAATAACTGTGTCGTTTCGTAAATAAAACACAGTGAACGTAGCAAGCTTCTGAAGGCACCCTGTGATATGACTTGATTCCACGTGTTGCTGATTGGTTGTTACAGTAAGCTTGGTGGAGAAGCTGCTCCAACCAGCTGGCAGGGATCCTTTAACTGCACATACAACTTTGGAGGACCAGGATTCAGACACACGTCTGTCTTCAACAGCAGGTATGTTTAGCTGCCCTCCATGGCACACTTAAAGTAACACACCTTAATGTGTGGCGGATTGAGGCAACCGCTGCAGTACCGATCCATCTTACCTACTTAAAGCCATTACACCAGCACTCAAAGGTCCCAGTTTTCTCCTCCACCTGAGTTCCAGACTGATACTTTAACTAGTCAAACGGTATTTGCCAAGATCAGATGGTATCACGAGGCTAGAACCATCTTGGTTATGAACTAACACCAACGGAAATAGAATATAAACGTAACCTTGGCGTTGAGGCGCATGCTTCCATTAGCGGGACCTGCTATTGGCTCAGCGTGAAGCAGCCAGGCGGGGCAGCAGCATGAAAATGTGCAGGAGCTGCAGACGCCTGAAGCATGACTGTGTTCCAGCGACGTGAAGCTGGAGGTGTTCAACCGAGGGCAGCTGAGGGACTCGGCCAACGTGATGGGTGTCATCAGGGGCAGCGTGGAGCCAGGTGAGCCCTCGTCTCGTTGCTCTCCACTGGGAATGCACAGGAAAGCATGTGAACATATGTGAACATATGAGAACGCATGGGAACATATGGGAATGCATGGGAACACATGGGAACATCTGGGAACGCATGGGAACACATTGGAACATATGGGAACATATGGGAACATATAGGAATGCATGGGAACACATTGGAACATATGGGAAAGTATAGGAATACATGGAAACACATTGGAACATATGGGAACATATGGGAACGTATAGGAACGCATGGAAACACATGGAAACACATGGAAACATGGGAACATATGGGTACATATAGGAATGCATGGAAACACATTGGAACGCATGGGAACACATGGGAACATATGGGAACATATGGGAACACATGGGAACATATGGGTACATATAGAAATGCATGGAAACACATTGGAACATATGGGAACGCATGGGAACACATGGGAACACATGGGAACATATGGGAATGCATGGAAACACATGGGAACATATGGGAATGTATGGGAACACATGGGAATGCATGGGAACATATGGGATCGTATGGGAACATATGGGAACGTATGGGAACGCATAAGAACGGATGGGAACGGATGGGAACATATGGGGACCCATGGGAACACATGGAAACGCATGGGAACACATGGGAATGCATGGAAACACATAGGAGCACATGGGAACGCATGGGAACACATGGGAACGCATAAGAACACATGGGAACGCATGGGAACACATGGGAACGCATGGAAACACATAGGAACACATGGGAACGCATGGGAACATATGGGAACGCATGGAAACACATAGGAACACATGGGAACGCATGGGAACATATGGGAACGTATAGAAACACATGGGAACACATGGGAACACATGGGAACGTATAGGAACACATGGGAACATATGGGAACATATGGGAACGTATAGGAATGCATGGAAACACATGGGAACATATGGGAACGTATAGAAACACATGGGAACACATGGGAACACATGGGAACGTATAGGAACACATGGGAACATATGGGAACATATGGGAACGTATAGGAATGCATGGAAACACATGGGAACATATGGGAACGTATAGGAACGCATGGGAATACTTGGAAACACATGGGAACGCATGGGAACACATGGGAACATATGGGAACACATGCTCCCCCTGTTCTCCTGATATGGCCGTCTCTCAGCACATGCACGCACACACACAAACAAACACTTACACCCCCTGTCCTCCTGATATGGCCATAACCACACACACACGCATGCACTCTGGCACACACACATTCTAACGCACATGCAGGTGCAATCCGGTGTTTCTACACACTCTGCTAATAGGAACACAGTGGTGCAGACCGCACCACACAACACTATCCTATCCATGGCATTGTGTGTCCAATATGGGGGGGCGGAGCTTCTGAGGGAGCGCCCTATAGCATTGAAGGGGGCGGAGCTTCTGAGGGAGCAGCCTATAGCATTGAAGGGGCGGAGCTTCTGAGGGAGCAGCCTATTGCATTGAAGGGGGCGGAGGTGGTGTTGTTTTGATCGAGTCAACCATCTTTCTTCAAAATGACTGACTAGACCTTTAAAACCCCTTATTGGAGAGAATAATGAGTATTTTGTGTGTGTGTGTGTGCATGCATGTGTGTTTGTGTTCATGCGTGTGCATGTGTGCGCGTGCGCAGACAGGTATGTGATGTACGGTAACCACCGAGACAGCTGGGTGCACGGTGCCATCGACCCCAGCAGTGGGACTGCCGTCATGTTGGAGCTGAGCAGGGTGCTGGGAACAATGGTCAGACAGGGTGCGTAGGGATCACACATAGTCCACATGTAGTGGACACCATGTAGAATACATTGGGGTGCTTTGCCTCTGAGCTCCATGACAGGACTTGGTTGAGGAACTACTTTTAGCAGTGGTCGTGTCACCACTTAAGATGACATGCCAGATTAATTGTAAATCACACGTCCATCTAAGGAGCCGTCCATTGAAACCGTTTATATAAAGCAGATACTTTCAAAAGATACTTGACAGTTGATTGGATGAACTATCTGGTTGTATTCACTGTCGGCAAACCTAAACCACGCTGCACATTTAAACCACGCCCATATAGCTATAAACACAACGCTGATTGGTTAGTTCAGTTGCTACTCGGACACATTCACAATCATTTCCAGGCTTTTCTAACAGCGAAATTAAACTGATTCTTGCGAGATCAGGATGGTCCCGCTAGGTCTAGCTCCATGTCTTGGTTTAGACTTTATTACCCCACTGTTCCCTCGTTAAATACACATTCAATACCCTTCATCCACTTTAAATGACCTGTGTGACATCAGAGTGGCATTAAGATGTATGTAACATGCTCTATATTATATTTTAATCTTTAATACAGCAGCAAACAACGATGTTCTATGTAAAGATATAGTGGAGTCATGGTGTCCTAAGCAGAGAATGACATCACACTCCCTGTGTGTGTGTTGTCATCCCAGATCCTCTGTTCGTTGTTTTAGTCTGACATCTAGTGGCAGAAAGTCATATAGTGCCACATAAATGCATCGACTTCTGAAACCATGTTTTACCAGCTGTGATAAATCTGCTCTTCTTGCTGGCAGGCAAGTGGCGCCCTCGCAGATCTATCATCTTCGGCAGCTGGGGGGCGGAGGAGTTTGGTCTCATCGGGTCTGCAGAGTATGCTGAGGTGAGGCAGAACCGACCAGGTCACAAGACAAGTTGAACCTAATAGTGATGAGTAAGTCTCAAGATGAGTTGAACCTAATAGTGATGAGTCACAAGATGAGTTAAACCTAATAGTGATGAGTAAGTCTCAAGATCAGTTAAACCTAATAGTGATGAGTCACGAGATGAGTTAAACCTAATAGTGATGAGTCACAAGATGAGTTGAACCTAATAGTGATGAGTCACAAGATGAGTTAAACCTAATAGTGATGAGTAAGTCTCAAGATGAGTTGAACCTAATAGTGATGAGTCACAAGATGAGTTAAACCTAATAGTGATGAGTAAGTCTCAAGATCAGTTAAACCTAATAGTGATGAGTCACAAGATGAGTTAAACCTAATAGTGATGAGTCACAAGATCAGTTAAACCTAATAGTGATGAGTCACAAGATGAGTTAAACCTAATAGTGACGAGTCACAAGATCAGTTAAACCTAATAGTGATGAGTCACAAGATCAGTGTCAGCAATGTCAGGCTTTGAGACATTCTACCCGGACCACCCAGTACATCAAACATTAACATAACATTACTTGACCAGCTCTGCAGAATGTTACTTTATTAACTGCTGCATAAAAAAAAAAATGTCATAGTTAAAAGTGAACTGCTAAGTTTGATTATGAAAATGGTGCAAGTTAACAAAGTTAGCTGTTTTGTTTTATATTAAAAAATGTTTTAGCATGTTGGTTATAAAAGTACCCGCAAAGTTCTCTGACATTTTCAATGTGGCCCTAAAGTGAAAATAAGAAACCAAGAATAAAACAATAAACACGCTCAGTGGATAGAGCAGGGCGACGTGAAGACACCTAGCCATAACTGCTCCCGGCGGTTGGGTGGCAACGTGCATGGCTGACACCAGCAATGGTGTATGAATGTGTGAATCTGAAGCAATCATGTAACCGTGCTTGGAGTGGCTGGAAGATTGGAAAAAACACTGTATAAATGCTGTCCGTGTGTCCGTTTAAATCATAATAAATAATGTAATATTTTTTTTATTTTTGCAGCAATACTTGGCCAAGCTCAGTGAACGCACCATTGCTTACATCAATGTGGATATAGCGGTATTTGGTAAGGCAAGCTTAATATGAACATCATTATCTCTGGATGATAGTTGGTACATATGTATGTATGTAGGTATGTATTTTTTTTTTATTGCATAGTGTAATGTCTTGGAAAGATAAAGAATAGCTCACTACTTTTAGCCTAAACTTTAAATTGTTAACGTTATTTCCCAACCCATAAAATGATACTTAGCACTACCTCACTTGGCAGTCCAACTGACAACACAGACCCTCTAAACATCCAATGATTTATAGCACAAACCTGACATGCCAGATGGATCCATGCACACAAGTCCTGGGAAACTGTCCATCAAACAGTTTGAAAATAGCAGGCACTTTCAAAAAATATTTGGCAGTTGATTGAATGAACCATTTCTCCGTCATTATTGATTAAATTGATTTCAAGTAGCTTTTGCTGACGTCACTCCTAACCACAATCGTAGCAATGAGTTTATTGGTTAGTTCAGTTGTTACTTGGCCCTCAGTCGCTAGGGTTTCAACTCCACAGATTGATTCTTGCGGGCGGAGTCGAACTCAAGCTGATTAGCACCTGAGTGCTGATTGGCACGGTTGTCTTACCCATGCACCACTAATGTAACAATCAAGGTCAACCAGGGTCACCCTAACCCTCTCCACTCCACAGCCAACGCCACCCTTCGTGCATCAGGGATGCCCTCCCTTCAGAACGTCCTCTTCACCGCAGCCAAACAGGTGAGCCCTCTGACCTCTGACCTCTCACAGCTGGCAGGACAGCGCGTTGTGAGGCTAGACCTCACTGTCCCCAGGCTCTGGAGCCAGACCCCAGCTCAGCTCTAGCACAGTTTACAAACCGTATGTAAGATAGATATATTGTTAAGAGTGTGGGTGTGTGTTTTCCAGGTCAAGGCTCCTGGCACAGACACCTCCGTTTACGAGAACTGGGTCCGGTTTGACAACAGAACCAGCTTGATCCATGGAACGATCCCTAGGTAGTGACCAAACATCGGTACAACTTCAGGCCTGTCCCACTGTCGTAATGATATCTTCTTTAGACTTTTAATAGATGTGTTAGGGACCAGGTCAGTAAGGCACCAGAGACATAAGTAGAGTGCAAAAAAATAAGGGTTTATTACCCAGATGGT
>JAODUK010072867.1:0-16260 GCA_027564635.1 Typhlichthys eigenmanni | reverse complement strand
ATAAAACACAACACAATGCGTCTTTTTGGGGGTGATGGCTCAAGGTTTTAGAACAAACTAAACTAAATAGGGCAAATTGTTGTTGAGACATAATAGAACGTATAAGAGAATGTTTACTGTATAATGTTGTGACACTATATTTTTGGTATTGGAATTACTTTGTAAACCTTTGTTATAATCAATACATTTTTCCAGTGTCAGTTTGTATCTTTGCTAGCAGTTTCATTCACATTACATTGCCTATTCAAATTAAACATTACTTGTTTTCAAGAGTGGTAGATGTAATTTGACCTTGAAACCAGCATTAATGAGAATGATCCGCAAGATTCAAGATCTCTTTATTGTCATTTTATCTTGCACTTGCAAAAACAAAATAGGCTTAGTGTTCATCCTACAGTGTACAATATACATTCAAATATAAAGGTAAAATGTTACACGTGATATGCTAAATAAAAAATAAAGAATATTTGCTTTTTTGGAAGGAAATAGCAGCATATACTACATTTTAAATGATCTCTATACAAAATGTGCATGCTTTAGTAGTGTGAAAAAAAAGAGTTGCACTAGTGAAGAAGTACTGTAGGAGGTTTACTGGTACAGCAAGGGAGGCAATGTTTTTATAATCCTCACAGCCTGGGGTATGGAGCTGTTTAGCTGTTTGACATTTTGGCTCAAGGCTGTACATGTCCCTTCCTTGTGTGAAAATGGGTTTCCTTCTTGAAAGAGGCACACTAATCACTTCATTCCAAGTCAAACATAATTTAGTAGCATGTGCTAAATGTACACTAGGGTACCAAATTCTTCATTGCATTTAAGTGGAGGAATTGTTTGTTACTGAGACATACCTTTATCAAGTGTTTGGAGGAATAATGTGCATTATATGACTTACATCTCCTACATCTGAATCAAAATGTGGAAACTGTTTTGATTGCTGTCTGGATCTCTCATTGTAATATCAAAACTCTCGACTAAAGATCTTATTGACCTGAGTTCACTGAACACATTTGCCTCTCTTGAAGTATTCGTCTCATAGGGGAACATCTGCGTGCATCTCAGGAGAATGTGTAGAAACTGAAATAACACTAATTCATATGCTAACAACACAACACACACTAGTATTGCAAATACAGTGTAGCTAAATGCTATTCGCCCTCGTGTCTGTTCAGTACAGTGCACATAGCGCACCCCTGCGGGTAGACAGACTCAAGATAGACAATCACGATGCTGTTGTTTTAGATACGCGGTGTGTGGACTATAAACCATACCTAGTTCAAACTGGTCGGAGTGGTTGTCGCACGTCTGTTGCACTTCCTCACTGTCCCATCCCAGAGGGTAGAGCGCACAGCCGGAGCCTATCAGGAGTCCTGTGGACAACAAAGAGCAAGCGCATGTTATGATGAGGCGTTCACTTCAGGTCACAAAGATAACAGACACAGAGATATGAGCAAGATGCAGTGTTCCGCTATAGGCCATGCCAAACAGGACGGGTGATAAACCTAATGTATTTGCAAAGTTGCTTCAGAATTCAATCGAGCATTTCACAGTCTTGAATGTGGCCTAACATTTAAACTGCTCCGGCAATATCACATCTGAGCAGAACAACCCTTATATTCTTTTAAAAGGATAACAATTGTATTGCGATAAACCAAAAAACGAGTTAGCAGGCTACTGTAAATTAGCAATAGAAATGTGAAATATGATTATTGCCTGACCATTTCTCACTGCAAAATCAAACTGTTTTGCTTGCAATGATTACAAGTAACACTGCATACACCTTGAGAGACTGAGGCCATTACAGTAAGGATTAACATGCTCAATATTTGCCAGGAGCCAGATCTTGGCAGGTTACTGGGATGCGAAGGCCTGTCTCAGGAAATTACCCTATAGGGGGCTGTGGTAGGTGGGTTTGCCATCACCTTAATCCCTTCTAAGGTGTCTTCCCTGCTATCAGTTGGGGGCTGTGAAGAAAAGGCTTTAAGAGGGCTCAGCCTTTGCAACCTGAAACTGCCTTTTTACATCTAAGCCCGAATAACAAGCGGGAACTAATCAGTGTGCTAACACAGATGTGCGAGGAGATAACTCGGCAAACATCTGAGCAAGAGTGGTAGAGACTAGGACGGACATTTTCTTTTCAACTCAATGAGCGTGGGGAGAATGTTGTCCACAAGATCTGCAGTGGTTATACCACCTGTGTCAGTCAACTGTTTTGATGAGAATGGAGGGACATAGGCTCTGAACAAGCCTGTCTCCTCACAGCTTAGGATCAGAGAGGATTTTCACACAGCAGCTCAGATGTTCCTTCTTTAGACCTTAAGGAGCCCCACACCCCACACATAAAGTCTCTACTTATATTTTGGTATACCTTTACTGAGTACAAGTAATGTGGGATAAGTGTAAATCTCTCTGCACACAGACACAACCATCAAGATCAAACCCCAAAAATGCATTTAGCAGAAAGTCGGATTTTAAAATGTTCATTAATTAAAATGTTCTCTGTTACATAACATTATTGAACGTGTCATGAAATTTGTAACTGTAAAGACAGTAAAGCATACCACCATGGCAATATATGCACGATTAATATTTAACAGAATGAAAAATTATCTTTAAGTGTCAGCGATACAGCCGTACGTAATCAATTTGAATTTCCTTTCAGCGCTGATGAAGATTAAACAGGGCTGGATTCTGCTTTGTTTGTCAAATATGGTAAGCCATGCATCATTGACATTTTAATTGTAAAATGTAAGCTCTGTGTGGATTTTCAAACATTCATTATCAATCTGTTCAATACTTCACAGATAATTTGGAACTGGAGCTCAGAACCCCAGTGAAGCTGAAACTATAGCGCAGTCTAAACCAGAATATGAAAGCTGCTGCAATAAATGCAAATTGTTATGTATCTAATGTAATATATAAGGCTTCTTGAGGAACTGCCACTGTCCTTTGTTACTGTATACGATTACAGTTAAAATGCTGCACAAACTATTATTGCATCAGGCAACTAGTTCTACATACAAAGGAGTAACTACAGTATATAAATTTATAGCAAAATGTAATTTCCTGCATGTGCTTTTTTATCATTTGGACTCTTCTGTGTTTTTGTTTTTACATGATAGTTTATTCTACTATATCTCATCTTCCACACTCACTACGTGGGTTACTGAGGAACAGAGTGGGGTGTCATGTGAACGGCATGTGGAAGATTACCATGAATGGAGACCCTCCATCCCTCCTTGCCTGTGCTTATGTGCCATGCTGCCAGTGGGATGGGTGGACTCCTCAGAGCCAGCTCTGCTTTAAGCCCACATTTTCCATACTTGTCCCCAGTGGCATGTTTTTATGTCTACCGTTGCATCCTTTCTCCACAAACTGAGCTAGGTTATGATTTCTAAGCTGCTAAAATAAAAATGTCTAAATTAACTGTGTGTTTTCGTTTGGCATCTATTTTTGTTCGACCATGCTTTTAAAGAAGAATGGTTAATTAAAACACTGAACACTGTATGAAGGCTGCCTTATATAGTAGCTTTCCAAGGTTATGTGGTTCCCAAGCCACAGAGAGCTTCTATTTCCAAACAATGACCCCTAGACAAGCAGGCCATTACACAGTAAGCAGATGGCCATCACGTGATGGAATCAGGCTAGAATTCCACTGGGCTGCCAAAACAATAGCTTTTTAAGTCACTTAAACACTGTTTTAATTCACGCTACACTGCACCCATAGTGTCACAACAGCGAAGTTCAGATGAGGAAACGTAAATAATATTTTTGATGATGATTTTTGAATTAACGGAACATTAGATTTTCTGCATTAAGGCTACAGTCTTGAACTTTACAGTCTATTATACCTAGTGGTGCTAACTATTGACGACCAACCACTGTAGTCAGTGTGATGCAAAAGGTGTCCATAAGAGATGCAAGTGGGACATGGGAATGTGTCATGACTTGAATATGATTATGATGATGAATGAACATGGGTAATACATAAATGTGTTAAAGTTGCCCAATAGAAGGAAGACTTGTGGCCTTTGATTTCCAGGGGAAATGGAAACTCGCACATGGCACACTATATATACGCAACACTGAGACATTTATTTATTTTAGCCGTTGTCAACAATTCCTAATTGTTAAAACGTGAGACCGCAACACAGTCTTGTTTCCAAGGCAGTTGCTATGGCAGCCAGCTGATGGATGCCTGATCCCTTCTACGATTGGGGGAGGTGATGTCTCCTACAATTTGAGACATAAAGGGCTCAGAATGGCCACATTGTCTAAAGCATGAAACATATATGCCTTTTATGCCAATTTCAGGTTGAGTTTCATTTGATTCATATGCGATCATTACGACAATGTCAGCCTACGTTCTGTCTTAAACTACAGTACATTAATGTGAAATAATCCATTAGCTAGGAAGATTTCAACAAAATACAATACAATAAACACTTCATCCAGGTCCAATCTGCAAAATCGTAAAAAATATTGCATTCCCTTACCAAAAGATTTCACAATCTAAAATCAAATTCTTAGATTAAGAATCAGTAGTGTATTATTCACCACCACTCTCAAATGAAACTATTTGCTTACTTTATACCTGACTGAAAAACAACCCCCTTTCCATAACGCTTCAAATGTTCACATTCTATGGGCACTGACGCCTTTTGTCAACCGTGGCGGGCGGCTCTCTGTCCAGACCTGAATTCCTTTGCCCTCCACCATGCCCCCTTGACAATACCATTCAAGGTTATCATTCAAAAGGTCAAAATAGACAGAAAGAAAAGAGCGCTGCCAAGTTGGAGAGAATATAAGTGGCCAGGGAAATACTAAGAGCCCAGGGCTGTGACCAGGCCACTTTTATGTACGACAGGCCCATTACCCATGTGGAGTGGAGGGGTTAGATGGAGGAAAATTGAACAAATCAATAAATACAAGGGGAAATAAAATCATTATCGCAATTATCTCAATGAATAAAACATTCCACCTGTATAAATGCGTTTAATTGTCAACAACGGCAATTCTAAATTAAACTATGGAATATTTTCTTTCATGCGTGGCCAAAGGTGTGCTATCAGCAATAATAATCATATTTAAATTTAAATTTCAATTCCTTCCACATAGGCCCATCGCCAACTGGGTCGGTAAGATTTTATTAGAAAAGACAGGTTTTCATGGTCCAATGGACGGCACAGTTTAAACCAGAGGACCCACCACCATTAATCAATCAACAGATGCATGACATGCATCCCAGAATGTGGGCTGTTGAACACCTCAACATCTATGGCAGCCCACACAGTCCTGCTGTTTGTATGGCGCTTTGTCTCCTTTCTTCATGCTAACAAGATCAACAGTGGACGTTTTCTGAAGGTCGGTCTTACTTCAGTGCACACTGATGCCGGCAGATTCCGGCAGTTAATCAAGCAGGGAGCGCTATGGGACTCTTTGGGGTCCCAGAGTGAAGATAGCTGCTGCCGGGTATGTGAAAGATAGCTGGAGCATTGGGAAAGGTGGATTTGTGAGTGTGGAGCACAGCGTGTGCCACAGGAAACCTACTGGTGCCATGGCTGTTATAGCTACGCTTCACGATACTGGTTCCAAAGTATGGCTCGGAAACCCTACCATTTGATTTGACTGAAATGTGAAACATTAGGGCTGTGTATTGGCAAGAATCTGGAAATATGATACAAATCACGATACAGGGGCCACTGTTCGATACATTGCAATATATTGCAAGGCGATATATATATAATTTGTGGAAAACTGTGATAGCAATGTTAATGTATGGCACCGCTGCAAAAAATAACTGAAACATTTATATTAACTTGGTTAGGGACTGCAGATAAATCTGGTAACAAATAATATTTCCTCTCTTTTGAGGTTACTATATTTTGTGTTTTTTATCTATACAGTGTTTTAGACAATTGATACAGTATTGCGTAATATCGCGATACACGGTCGGGTGTATCACTATTTTCGTACACACCTATGAAACATTAATAACATTTTGAATACTGGTCTTTGACTACATGTCCATATTCCACTATTGTTTGGTTAGTATGACAATATTTCGAATGTAAATCATTCTAAATAATTATAATGACCGATGAGTATGGAATGTGGACTAATAAGTGGAATAATAAGGCATAAGAGAGTAACAGGTACGTCATACTGTATTGTCCTGGAGGGGGAGTGATCACAATAGTGGACTGTGCTCACGATCTGGTCCTAAGAGAGACACTGCTGCTCCTGTCTGACACAGCCACCCCCTCCCTGCCCCTCCCGACCTCTCTGTCTGCTAACCCGGGTCATGAAATGCAGCTTTGGGGCTATCGATCCGACTCATTGCATCTGGTATGAGGCAGGCTCCCTGCTACTGGTTTTATCTATCCGTCACGACCTTCGTTTATCACGCTGTTTACTGTTACGACCGGTCATTAATAAACACGCCGATTACAGGAGCAACACGAACTGCTGGCTCATTAGGCACTGGGGCATGTGCGGCCATGTGTTAACGTATGGTAAAGGTGAGGCTGTATCAGCGATGTGAGAATGATAAGGGAGCAAACCCACAGCACAAACGACGCACTATTCTAGCCGCGTGGAGACATCTGACACCAGGGTGCTGATATTTTCAGCCGCTCGGTTCTTTCCAGCGGGAGACCCACGCCTTCCTGTGACCTCAATCATGTTGTCTGTGATCTCCCATTGGAGACTGTATACATTCTTCCCTTTCCTTTGTGTGAGTACAGGGAAAATGAGGGTAAGAATGCGGCAGTGTCTAAGACATTTTCTTTGCCCCTCCCGAAATGTTCCGCTTTTCTAGCTCTCCCTATAAAATGTAGCGGTGTGTGAAACTACTTACAGTGCAGAGCGTGAAGATGAGCAGATGAGCTGAGGCCTATGTAGCTTTAATGTAGCCTAATCAAGTGAGTCCACTCACCAACCAGCGGTATTAGGTGTTCATTTGTTAATTGGCTGAACTCAGGGGGAAGACAAGTTAATGGTCTAATTATTGATGCGGTGGCTGTTAATGGAAGGATCGCAGGCTACTTTCCTAATGACTTGTATAAAGTCAGCTATTACTAAGGCACAATCTAGCTCTAAGGCACCAAAGCAGCCGTATTGACATATTGTTGCCATATATGGTTTCACTTTCTATTTCACACTGGATACCACTGGCATGAGCAAACAGCTGAAATAGAACACCACACCTTTTTAACCAATTATGATGGCATACTGTAACATTTGATATTCTGCACGGAGCAATAATCCAGTTATCTGTCCGTCCACACATAGCATCTGGAAAGAATGTATTATTCTCCTCTAGAAGCGTATCACTTTATATCATATCACTGTGGAATTTCAGTAGAAAGTAATAACAATTCCAACCATGAGAGGGGGCAGAGATAGCCCAGTGGATAGCTGAAGTAGAGTGGGGAAAGGTTTGCAACAAAGCCAAAACAAGAGTATGGGAATTGTCCTTAGGGTAGGACCTGTTTCACTGGCCCTACCAGTCTCTTCTAACTGGGTCAGGTCTGATGTGCAGTTCAGCCTTTCTCCTGACAGTTAATCATGACAGAAGAAAGCCATCACAGGCACAGCCAAAATACCCTTTACATTGTTCAGCAAACACATCAGAAGGAATGGTAGTGCAATAAACACTTTATGCAATATGAATCTATAGTGTGAATAGTGTCCTCCATAAAGACTCACGTGTCTTTCTGACAGTTGTGGGTTTTATCATGAGGACAACCCCATGCAGCAAACACAAAGAGCCTTCTCTCCAAAGACAATGCAGTGCTTCAGGGATGTGTGCGTGGGTGAGGGTAGGGGGGCAGATTGACTCCCGCTGCGGACTGTACAAAGCGCTCCATAGTTTGTCTTTAATGTCCAGGCCCACTGCATTCATCTTCTCTACTGAGACAATAACCAGACCAGCATCTGGCCTTGAATATAGTCTCGGAACAAGCAGCGGTAATATATGATGCGACACAAGTAAAGCGTCTCATAGCCACAATTGTATTTCTTCGATTTGACACAAAACATAGACAACCACCACCCTGCCCAAAGCAGGTTTTAAAGCAACTAACTTTGACTACATCATGTAATGTTACAACATAGGCCTGTGATATGCTAACACGGTTTAATGGGGAAGAAATTTGTTTCTTTCATTCAATACCAAGTATCTGAATAATCCATATAAAGTCATATCCACTTTAAAATATGAAATAAAAACAAGAGAGACAGATATCAACTTATAGTAAGATCTGACATTGGAATAAATGCATGTCATACACAAAAGGGAGTCTTGTCTTTTGTCAGGCACTGTTATCATCACTGATATCTGAGAGCCGTCGTGGAAGGAGAGAATACGCGAAATGGGAACACATCACAAAATGTGTCAAATAATCGGCAGACTAAATAATAGGAGAGCAGTGGAGGGGTGCAGATCAGGTTCTCAGGGACTCTGCGTTTGACATTCTCTGTGATATCAAGTTTGCTGTGTGGTACATAATCACATCGTATCTTATTTACCCATGTTCTCCCAGGGATGGAAGCCTATTTGTGCACTAATCATTTGAACAGATTGAAGCCAAACAAATAAAAAGAAATGACTACCAATTCCCTTTCAGAAGATGAAGATTAAGCATTTGTTGTGCTCCAGGCCTTGCCACGTCTGACAGCATGCAAGTAGACCTGCAATAGTGCCTAAGTAACAACACATTACTTGTGAGATCAGTCTTCAAGTATAAAATCAGGACACTTCAAAATGTTTAACAAATGACTAGAATTATATTATTTTATTATTATTTATAGCTTTATTTAATTTATGAATAAAACCTAATATAAAATCAAAATAATGATCTAGAATCATCCTGCCAATCTATTTTTTTCACTCTGATAATAATAACACAATGAAGACATCCTCGGGGAGAAGACAGTCTGACTGGTACCACGAAAATGTGTATCTCAAACTATTCCAAGGATAGGCACTGAAATGACTATGGTAATATGAATCCAGTGTGCATGTACACATCATGTATATTTTAGGGGGCAGGGTAATCAAATGGTTAGGACCCAAGAGGTTGTGGGTTTGGTTCCCAACAAGCCCAGCCTAGCTGTAAGCTTGCATCCCTGACTAACATTATTTTAATAAGCAGGAATGGTACTGTGTACTCCATGTGTTCTGTAGATTGTTTTGAAAGAATTGCATTTTCAAGCAAGGGTAATCGAAAATAGAGAAGGGTCAAATGACAAGACAGAGCCTATGGGTAAAATGTCACTGTTTCAACCAGTCACAATATTTAATGTACTGTAAATAGACATACCTAATACAGTTGTATATAAATAAACTCTAATAAGTATTAATACAGTTTAGTACTGTATTAAGTACATCCAAGTACATCCAAGTACATCCAATAATGCATAGTACCTTTATTTTCATTTCTGGTTATGGTATATAAATGCAATATGAAGCAACTTATTCACAACCATTCTGAATCTATCCTGCATCCATTTCAAACAGAGGACATAAAACACCAAGTGTGAACAATGGAGTAGTCATGTCACTGCAACCTGTTTCAAATTGGTTCTAGGCTATTTGCTAAGAACACGAGAGCCTTTAATATCAGGCAGACGGCAGAGGCAAGCCTCATAATAACACTGTGAACAATGCAGGCCTGCAAACCTTCTATAATACGTGTTATTAAACTCTCTCAGACACATGTGGCCTTAATCAAGCAAAGTACGTCATAAGAGCCAGAGGAATGCATGAACTACCAGATTATAGCTGGAGAAAGAGCAACACAAATCAACAATCACCTGAAACCCTGTGAAACGACACAGTGGAGCCGATAGAAGTAACAGATGCAGTCAGACTTTCCCATAGTTCGGTTAGAAAGCTCACCCAACAAAAGAAAAGAAAAATCTAATTAACTGTTTTGCTAACTGCCTCCCTAAAAAGCAAAAAAATAAATAAGCATATACTGTATCTCAACTGAAAAAGGTGTAAATACATTATTGTCTGGTTTTAAACAGACTACTGAGTTTTAAACAGACTACTCTACTGCGTTTAAGGCCATGTTTAAGGGGGATATATCATGCTAGCAGTGATTATATTGAATAGATTATAACTTGTCTGCTATAGTGACCGAATGAATGGTCTGTGATGTGCTGCTCACCATCAATCACATTGATTGATTGCATCATAAAAATGTTTGTCCATAGTGTTAATAGATCCTGGATAACAAATTAAGAGGATGTTAGGAATGATTTATAATTGACAACTATGACTTTATTTCTTGTCAGCAGATAGGTTCTAAGGAGATATAAGAAAAGTATTGGCAATGAAACAAATCCAAAACAAAGGATTTGGAGTTTGGAGAAAAGACGCTCTCAAGGCTAAAGCTATTAAAAACAATTCTACGATTAATAAATAATGAACGAAACAGACAAACTGCCCGAAGAAGATAACGGTTAAGCAAAATAATCGTAGACTAGACAAAAAACACATTTCTAAAAAGCAATTACCCTAAAATGTAACCTCTCTTGTTTTACATATGGAGGAATGCGGAAACTGTGGAAAATTTGCTCTGCATATTTATAGAGGGCCCTGTCGGTCCAACCCAACCCACTAGATCCATGCCACTTCATTAGTATTCAGTGAATTCATTAGGACACAATTGCTGCTGTCTGGGAACATGGGAACCAGTGATGGAGGAGAGGTTAGGTTCAGCCCCCTACATAAGTCCCAATGGAAAAATACCCCATCCCCCAATAACCCAAGGTCACTGCGCCCTTCCTCCTACCAAGGATGTGGCCATCATGGCGTTTCAGTATTAGATTATCTGTGTGTTCACACTGTGATGTCAGCACAACGATCTGTACTGAGCATGGCCGGGGAAGGGTCAGAGTTCAGATTTAGGCTTCCTTGTCCCCAAGGGGAGTCACAATTCATCGTTCAGGAGGCAGTGTTAAAGTGTGTTATAGTGTAGTATAGTGTCCTTATTAAGTCATAAAGATTAGAAATGAGACCAGAGTTTCTCGGCCAAAGACAATCCATTACTCAGCTAAACCATTAAACTCAACGTTGAGGTAAATAAGCATCGCTAACCAGAAAGGCACTAAGTAAAACGCTTTTCCAGCTCTTCCGCTGGTTCATGCGTTAAGCTGTGGCATGTTACAACATGACAGTGATAAATCATTCCACAGGGAAGCACTTACACACTTCTGGCAGTTTAATAAAAACACCAAAAACTTGTTGTGCATGAAAGCATCACCGTAATGAATTACAGTAGTGCTTGAGAAAATATTACCCTGCACACACCCTACAAAGACTGACCAACTAAAGTGGAGTTTGAGCTGGGCTGCTTGCTTACATCCTCCAAATTATTATTAGATTTTGACATGCACTTAATCTTAATATGTCGGCTCGTGATTGTGAAATATAAATTGAGCAGCTCAATCTTCACTCATGGGTTAGAAGTACCCTTTAAATTGTTTGGTGTTGATTTGGTATTTCCGCTAGAAACAGGAAGTAAGGGGGGAACGTGTCAAGGAAATTGATTTGACTCTACATTAGCCAATATCGTTCACATACACACACACACACCTACACACACACACAGACACGCACACAAACTCACTTACATAATCCACCACCACAAGATCCAAAGATCAAAAGAGCTTAAATTAGATAAAATGTGTCTATACCGTGAGTGTAAGGATGAATGGTTTGTATTTCTCCTAGAAGATTCTGGAAAAGTGAAAGTAAAGTATGTGGGTGTACCGTGAACTTAAGGATCTCATATTCATATGTGATGTTTGTGTCTGAAAAAAGCTGTGGCACCCAGCTTCTTTTAAGGTCCCACATCTACGTTAATTTTCTATGAAAAAGGCAGAATAACTTTTCTGGCCAACCATATATTGTACATACCTGAGAGACATATATGCCATGTCCTGAAGCTTTTACTGCTACCCTCCTCACAATGAGGAGCAAAGTCTTTGATCACACACTGTAACTTCCTCAACAAGAGAGACAAAAGCAAGGCAGGGCTGCCACCAGAGAGTCACCAAACATGGCATGCCATGCCAGTTAGAAAGAAGTCAATAGACAAGAGAACACACCATAGAAATACACAACATCAAGATAACTAAGCTGTTTGAGCAACTATCAAAGAAAACATTTAGCTAAAGCCTTACTGGTACACCATTAACAGACATTGTCAAGACATGAGTGGAAATTATGTTATGTTGTCAGAATACCAAGCCGATAATCAAGGTCAAGAATAAGACTGCCTTTGAGAAGTTGCATATCTATTGACATATGATAATAGATTCATTCATGGTTATTCATGCTCCTTCCCCCAAGATGGAAGAAATTTCTGTCTAGGTGCTTTTGTCAAGGTGTCAAGGCTAAAACAGAGTAAGCTATTCTGTCTCACAAGGTGCTCTTCCTTCCTTAAAGCCAGCTAGGGACATAACATGCAGGCTATATATGTAAACATAGACAGCACTTTGGTCACTCACTTTCATCAAGTCATGAGGAGAACCTCAGTTCTGCCAAGAATGAAGGGAAAAATACAAAGGTGTGTTTAGAAATGCTTTTGGAAAAGAAAAATGTTTTCCTTAAAAATGGCTATAGTTAACGAAACAATAGTCATGGTAGCCTACATTATACTGTAAACGAGCGTGTTTGAGTGTGTATTTGTTTGAGTGTTTGCGTACCAAATAAAATAGGAAGGAAACAAGATGAATAAGATGAAACAAGAGCAGCTCGTTACATCGCAGTCCCCACATTCCTCCAGTGAATAACACATTATTTATCAGATAAATAATAGGATGAGAAATAGGAATGAAAATGGAAAAAAATATGAAAAGAGAAAGAGTATCAAGAGGGTTGTGTATGTGCACACACATGAACATGTACTGTATGTGTGTTCGGTATATGTGTGAGTGCGTGTGCGTAGCTAAGATCAATGTTTCTCTGCTGAGCAGCAGCAAAGGGATTAGCGGTAGCCGGGGGGCCACAGATGGCACAGAGAGTTTCTGGGTTGTTGCGAATAGGTCACACAAACCATGAGACAACCAGCCCACCTTTACACAAAGGCCATTCACCACCAATAATGGCTTCCATGGGTTTGTCTCTATTCAGGCTTTTAATCCCGCATCAATCCTCTGAGCGCCTCACAATCATTCTTTTCAAGGCTGTAATAGTGAGCAGAGCAGAAGTGCCTTGAGATGTCACAGCATACTAGACCCGACTGCAGAATTCAATAAGAGTGGCTTACGATGCCACAGAGGAATATAGATATGAACCGGGAAGCGGGGCAGAGAGAAGCAAAGAGAAACTGGCCGGGGAAGAGACGTATTAAAAGGCATTAATCTAAAGGCGTAGACTCAGTGAAATGCTTTTCTCCCAAGGTCAGCGTTAACCTGCTTTTTCATTAATGCCGGTAAGGGCAAATTCTGGACACAAATCGAGGCGTGTACCTTTAAGAGTTCTCCTGCCCCCCATCTCTAGTCTACTGTGATGCAGCGCAGATGCCAGCTCTCCTCCTGCTTGTTGTGCAACGGTGGTGATGCGTTTCCTGCCACCATAAGGCTGTGTTCTCCCCAGGACGCTGGCTCCGCTGCTTTGCGCCATATGGCCAGGCCAAGCAGGCGGGCGGAGATCTTTCTCTCTCACTCTCTCCACGAGCTGGTCCCCCAGCTCCCACGACGGGTTGCACCCAGAGAACTAGAACATAACTAGAAGCAACGACCCCATTCCTTCCTTCCAATTGACATACGTTGAAGAATCTAAAATGGCTCCCGGTCATTTTATGTAATCTACGTACAGTAATTCTGTATCTCCACCGCGCAACAAAATTGAACCGTACAGTTCTATGATTAACAATTGCATAGTTAAGTGTTTTTTATTTCGGAATGGGCCTCCTAAGACACACTGCCGGCTAACGGCGTCAGTTATTGGCTGGTTATCATATTAACATTAAAATGAATTAAAAGATAGACTTTCCCTGTCATAATCTTATTACATCTTACATAATAGTAGAAATACATACACTGGCAACAAGCTATGCTTACTATTTAAGATGAATAACGTGGCAGTGGATAAAGTATGCTCCCTTTTGGTTTCAGCTCTTGCCACAGTGGTCTTCAAGGCAAGGCAGGATAGAATGCTGATCCCCTGGTTGCACCCCAAGCAGCTTGTGAAGGGACACTTTTCAAGTTGCACAGTCAAAGCACAGAATTAAAGTGTGAAAAATAAAAGGAAAGAAAGGACTTAGATGATTCATTCCAATTCTATCTGTTTGTTAGGGGACTGTGTTCTTGTACCGTGCTGTAGGTAGCATGTGAGCTGAAACCAAATCCACAGTATTCTGGGAGCCAAGTCCCATCTGAGCGTAATTCAAAAAAAATCTTCCAGTAAGGTTCTCTACTGACAAGACAGCTCTCTTAACAAATCATACTCCTATGGGAAGCAGACCTTGCGCTTATGAAACACATTATTCTCTCTTATCTACAGCAATTGTTTTTGCTGACGGGTTAGTTCCTACTCTAAGTCTACCTTTACGGTAAACTGGCTGTAGTTCTTGCCAGAGTTCTGTTTCCATTACACATTACACCGGACCAGAGCCATGTAGAAGAGAGAGTTGCATCAACTCCGTTCACTCCAATGGATCGTGGAGCCTCAAATCAGATCCCGGAAATAAGCCGCAAATACTAAAGATACCCTATCAATTATATTGTAAATGTAAACGGATCCATTTATTTACTACTAATTACCAAACATTGTAGTCATGTATCTGTATTTATTGATTCAAATTGCCCACGAAAGCATTTCCTGGAACTGTTGTGACCCATCTGACCGTTGAAAAGTTCAAACCTCCGTTGGCACAACTCTCTTCAACATGGCTCTGCACTGGACCTCACCTTAAGTCAGGAAACACAATATGCTGCAGTAGGGCTGGGCGATACATTGCAATTCACTGTATAGGCTACACTTATTGTAGAAAATGTAGGCTAGTGTCTGCATTTTTCTACTGTCAACCAACCCACTCAATATTTGTTGAAATATATTTATGTGGATGTTTCTCCAATCACTATTCAGCTTTATTTAGTTTAAATTAAGTAATTAATTACAGTACATTACTGTACATACCTACAGTATGGTATAGTTTTCCTCAACAAAACCGTGTTTGAATAAGACTTCATGTAGGACATAAAATCGATTAAAAAGGTTATTATGCATCATGCTGAAAATAATCGAGATTATATTTTTAGGCCATATCGCCCAGCCCTATGCTGCAGTCTGTCTTTGGGAAACCATCCAGACCGGTCCACAAACTGGTCCCCTCAGCGGGCCAGTGGACAGTGTCACACTGGCCTGACTGGTGAACAAATACGAACACTGCAGCTCGTCACGGAAGAAATAGTTCACTGTGTGGTTTGTACTGATAAATGGCCGGTGATGACAGATGTTCCTCTTTGTCTCTGACGGTGTTAACACCAAGCAATCTGTAATGAAGAGGTGTGAAGCTGAGTCGAGAGAGAAGGCTGCAATCACATTTACCTCCTCCAACCCCCAATTGGCAGAGCTGTGTGTGTGTTTGTGCGTATATGTGTGTGTGTGCGTGCACGCTGCACGCTGCGATTATGAAAGGTCTGGTCTGCATGTTCATTCTGTGCTTAATCTCCAATTTGGGAGTTTATTTTAAAGGAAAATGTATATATGAATAAGATGATCACCATTTCAAACACACACACACACACACACACACACACACACACACACACGCACACACACACACACACACAAACACACACACACACTAAAAACACACACAGTTGTTGATAACGCGTGCCTAAACATTCCAGCTTTACTAGCCCTCTTGAGTTTTCCCCAATTAAACCAGGAATGCACAACGTAACAGAAATGTACTGTATGTTGCCATAGAGATTAGTTTTATATGAGCACCGGGTACGCTTGAAATCGGTATAGAATTTCCGCCTGCACAGAAGTCATTTGAAGAAGCATGATTCCATCATTACTCCTGCTGAAAGGAGTGACATTACGCAAGGTAACACCATCCCGGGCATGCGATTGATTACACGTCTTAATGTGTCGGTGATGAATGTGTGAACACGTGCCACTGATGAATTAAATATCTCGGGAGTAGAGGGACCCTACATGTCATGTCCTGCTCTCTCTCTCTCTCTCTCTCTCTCTCTCTCTCTCTCTCTCTCTCTCTCTCTCTCTCTCTCTCT
>JAODUK010072856.1:0-16262 GCA_027564635.1 Typhlichthys eigenmanni | reverse complement strand
GAAGAGGCGTGTCATCCAAGACATCCCCTCCACATCCAAAGCTTTTAGCATTTCTGGACGGATCTCATCAATCCCCGAGGCTTTGCCACTGTGGAGTTGTTTGACTACCTCAGTGACCTCTCTTAGGGAAATTGATGATGATCCCGCATCAGCCTCCAGCTCTGTCTCTACCACAGAGAGTGTGTCAGTCGCGTGTCAGATATGTTACGGTACCGTAATAACTAAGGACATAAAGTGAGTGGGCTTGGATCGGTGTGTTGACATTATCACATCAACATACAATGCTCCGTAATAAGCAGCCAAAAAAGCCCGTGACATCGTGGGCTGTGAAATTTTCGCCAAGTCGGCCACTTCACTTTGGAAGTCTCTGTTGGCAAAAAGAAGGGCATTTGTCACAGTTGCACCACAACCGAGAGTGCACCAGAAGCCGGGTCGGCCACTACAAAGCTGGCCGTACTAGCTCCTCGGCTACGGTAGCTGTAGCCGAGCAACTACGGGGTACGGTAGCCGTAGGATCATGGCCCGGGGTAGCCTGTATCTAGCGTTTTGTCATCAAAACGTAAAACATTGGTAGGGTCTGCCATAAGCCTCTCAACAAATAAGTTCCTTCTATTTACATTTAGATGATTTTTTAAGACAAATAAAAGAGCAGCCATACCGTAGCTAACGGTAGGCAACGTATTATTACGTTAATCTAGCTGACGCAGTGGCAGTTTGGACAGCTTATCAGTTGTCCTAAAGTTAGGACTGCTTATTTAAGATTTCGGGAAGTTAGGATTCTTGTGTAATACACTTTTCCTATCTTAAGTTAGGATAGGAACATTTATTCTAAATCGGGTCCTAACTCGAATTACCATGGTGACCAAACAGTTAAGATAGGATTTGCTAGTTAGGACGTTTCTGTAATACGCCCCCAGAAACAGAAAACACAGTTTCCCTCATTTCAGAGTTAACAAACTCAAAGTTTTCACTAAACCCGCTGTCTGAAATATCACCAATATCCAACAAATGCAAAACACAATGTATATATGCATTCTTAATTTTTAATGTGTAAAACACAATGCACGAAACACAAATCAGAACAAATGACGCCTTTCAGCTCACCAAAAGTGACCACACTGCTAACCAATTGTACTATATGCCATGTTGTCTTTATGACCTGCATGTAACAACAAGATCTTACATTAGATCTCTCACACTTCCCTTAAAGAGAGAATGATAGACAGTCGCCATCCTCTAAAACAATGACAGATGCCTGTCTCCTGCACGTGTTCCTTTGCCTGGAGCTTCACATCACAGTTTTCTCATTTCTACACCTTTCAGCTGTTGCCACATACTGTACCTGTACAGTACTATAAAGGTCTACTTTGATGAGAAGTCCCCCACTTTTTAGTGTCAATGTGTTTGGTGGGGCATATTAGACAAGACATATGAAGAATCTCAGATTCTTTGCCATATGTTGAGATTCCCATAGAAATCTAACAAATCAATGAATGGCATATAGTCAAGATATTGAGGCCTGAAAATAACTATGTATTAGTTTATCAATATGCATCAATCAATAGCAAAACATTTTATTATCCAAAATGCATTGTGTAGCTGCAAATCATATGAAAATGTTAAATAAAAAAGGTATTTTGTTATTTTTATACACATAAATATTTACTTTGTCTAAATATGGATGTGTCATTTCCCTTTTCCACCAGACCTTTGATGACAGTCACAAGACTAACAGTCACATACTGTAATCATTCACACACTGAAACAATAACTCTGATGACAAAGTGAGTAGGTCAGACCAGTGGTGTCTGGATAGGGTGAGAAATACAAAAAAGACATACAAGTAAAGATCACCAGCACTTCTCTTGATGCTGAAAAAACAATATGAATTGTGCCGGGTGCCAATTTTATATTATTAACAAAAGAGCAGAGATTAGTATCTTTTACCTCAGCAGTTTTTGAGACAGATGCAGTGAGGAATGTCTAAATATTACAGTCATTCATTATCTGATTTGGAAACACTTTATCAGCATAACAAATGCAACATCTACCGGCAATATCACCATGAGGCATTTGTGTTTTACATCCAGCAAGCTCAAACAAACCTCCCAGACACCATGAAGAAGAAAATCTGTGTGATCATAACAATTATTTGACTGTGGTTATAAGTGCCAATTATATACAGCAGTGAGCTGATGACCTACTGTACTACAGTAAATCACCTCAATGTAATTTTTTTAAATTTTAGGCAGCAAAAGAGCTTAGCTCCAGCACTCTATGCAGTGCATAAGCTTTGCTTCAGGAACTTGCTACAATTTTTCTTTTCTTTTTGACTAGCCTGACAGGCACAATTTAATCATTATCTCCAGTCATATGGTAAAGTCAGCTCATACCACACTTGCTTTGCACGCTTTACATTCAGGGCAATTTAGAGGCGTATGCACGCTAAACATACTGACTGCACACAGCATGTAATTAAATATAAGAGAGGCATTAGCCAGACACATTTTTTTATAAACATGAAGAGTAAGGACTTTTTTTTTAACAATGGTGGTTTGCATGTTTTACTGAATCACAGAATATGATTGGCTGTTTGAATTTGTTGAGGGGTATAAATGGCATCCGTTTTTATTGATGGAGTGTATGACTGTCTCTTTTGGTGAACATAATCACTTACGCTGCTCTCGTCAACAGGAAAAGGGTGAGTTTGTGTTTTATTTTTTTATTTGGAAACAAAGTGATTAGATAAGAACTTGCCTTGTAGCCTACTCTTTATGAAGTTGAGCCAAAGAGGTTTTGTGATACGTCTGTATGCCTGTTACATTAAATCTCTCTCTCTCTCTCTCTCTCTCTCTCTCTCTCTCTCTCTCTCTCTCTCTCATTGCCAGGAAGACAATGATGACACCAATGGTCATTTTGATGTGCCTTCTGGGCTCTACCCTGGCTGCTCCTGTAAGTTTGGTCCCAAACACCAGTGATTGAGTTTGGTCACGATAACCATTGGTTTAGGTTTATAAAATAAAACATAAGATGCCTATCACTGTTAGAAACTGTTAGAACGTAAAAAAAGCAAAAAGCATGAAGACAATAGATGGTAACTGCTCACTGTAAAATATAGGTGTAGACACATAAGACAGAATTATACTGTATATAAATGCAGATACCTTACTGGAATATGACTCAAGTCAATGTTTAAGTAACCTTTTACTTATATTTACAAGTACAAATAAATAAACAAACAAATAAACATTTTACTAAAATACAAATAAGAGTTGCTTTTACTCTTCAAATTAATCATTCCTTTCATGTACTGAAAGGTTACGATATGATCGGTTAACATACAGTATTATGACGTTTTTGCTTTTACAATTTGTGAATATTTTGTACTGTTATGTTAAAAAAATTAAATAATGCAAATTAAAAGGTTTGTGCCAAAAAAGACAAAGTACATTAATATAAATATTTCAGTAAAGCATAAATAGCGCAATATTATACTACAGTACAGTAACAAGCTATTTGTACTTAGTTACTTTGCATTTAAATACTTAACTGAAGCCCTCTATGCTGATGTGTATGAGGGTAATGTGGTTAGGCTCTTTATTGATATGTTACGTTGCTTGCAGGCTCCAGAGAGTGGAAGCAATGAGGTAAAACACTACTATTGTTTTTTCCATTTTTGCTATGTGTGGCATGATCGGTCATGCTTCTGTCATGACAGCAGACCTGTGGCACACTTTGTTCCTGTGTATGAAACTATAATGACATGTTTCATTGATGTATAATTACAGTACATGTCTGACTGTTGTTGACTGGTATCTCCATAGCAGTTTGCAGCACATGGTAATGCAGCCAGGCAGTGGATGGAGCTCTACAGACTCTTCCAGCAGCAGGTTAGAAACTGGATGTACAGTATGACTTACACTGAAAGAAAAAAAAAAACGAAAATACATGTTCAATTGCTTAATGAGTGCAAGATGTTACACTCTACAACTGACACACTAACTAATCATCAGAATTTATACAAAGCTAGTTGAATAGCTTTGACATTTCAAGTCTGCTCAACATAACAGAATTAAGGCAACAACATGACTTAATTAAGTGTATTGATTCATTCCTGGAGCACATCCTTCACTTCTACAGCATGGAATTGAAAACAAGCAGCACCACAATCTCTTGCATGCTCAGTAAACCGAATCCAAATCTCATTAATAAACTGATCTCATTGTGTGACGAATCCTTCCAGCAGGGAAGTTAAATTATGCGTGTTGTATTCATCTGTCATTGATTCAGGGAGGTGCTGGTAATCCCTTCCTCCCTGCAGTTGCTGCTGGGGTGAGTTTCATATTCCTTCCCGCCTCTTGTGGAAAGCAGGGGGCTTTATAACAATTATTTCCTCATTTGTTCTTCATTATTGCTGCGTCTGTGCGTTACTGATGTTCACACTACCGTACACACAGGCTAACGCCGCCGCGCCTGTGAACCTCCCCCCACCGCCACCACCCCCCCTGCCCGCTGGAGACGGCTCAGACGAGGAGGCGGTGGTAAGTGCACGAGCGTCTAGATGGCTGGCTGTTGGTCAGAGAAGAGCTTGACACCTACACCATTCCTGAGCTGCGAATGTAATGATGAAGGGGAGGGCTATCATTAAAGGCATGGTCATTCCTTCTTGATAACTTCGAGCTCAAATCAAAACAGTATTGCTCCGCGGCCCTACGCGTCGGCGCCTCACACGTCGAAATGCATTGTGGAGCAAAGCTTAATGCTACAGCTTTGTTGATGAACGGTGTTCGTCACTGTAGAAGTAGGGGAGAGCGAGACAGATGAAACACTTTTAAGATAAACGTAATTTTAAAAGATAATGTTACATACAGAAATAAATATTTGTAATTAATAATAATTAATAAATATTTGTAATTAGAGCACACTCACGTGTCCTCTAATAGTACTGTAGGTGCTATTTTGAAAAAATGTGTAACGGTTTCAAGATCATTTTACTTTAAAACCCTCCTGTTATCCTCAAATTTACTAACATCTTTTATCCTTGGGGTCAATTTGACCCCAGCTATTTTATAAGTTTTTATAAGTTTATGTCAGGTACTTTATGTATCTTTGTTCACGACTTAAATATATCTTTAAAGAGAAACTAATTCTGTTATCAAGAATATAATTATGTATTATGTCCATTAGCAATACGTCACATAAGCAACTCTGTGCTGAACATCTGATACATACCCTCTAAGTTTGACTGATTTCCCAGAAGCGAGGAAGTCGATTTTCATTGGCTGTTAGCATTGTCACTCATGATGTCTGAACCTGCAATTCCGGTGTGACACTAGTGCAGTGCTTTATATACTAATTTCAGTTGTTACATTTATTTTAAGCAGTAACCGTAGCTACTTATCTAACAGACAATACCTGAAAACATACATTAGTTTTGGTAACTTTCTCAACAAATGACTCTCTATAAGTTTATCGTCTGACTTCATCGATGAGTTACGTAGTTAGTCATTGTGCATGTCAATCAAAATAACTCTACCACTGTCAAGTAGGCGGATCTTGACACAGTTAGCCAGGGCTGTGTCCCAGACTTTATGTAGTAAAGGCTGGCTCTGTAATTCTATCCTGACACGTCATATGTTTTTAACTATAATTTTATTTCACCTCAAGAAATCAGTCTGGAACACTCAAATCAAAAAGCATTTGTCACAAAGGTGGTGCTAATACATTTCAGTCAAACTTCCTTAATGGACTACCTAACTTTATCTTACCCAATAAGTATGGCTAAAATCAGTCAGAGCGCCAATGGAAACTAAAAGGCATGCCGTACCCTGATGTCGTCATCTTGGTAAACACTTCAGCTAACAGCTGATTGGCCCAGTTACTTTATGACCGGGCGACAAATGCTTTTGCACTGAGGGGTTCCAGACTGATACTGATAATGCTAAATAAAATTGAAGCTCGCGAGATCTGGGTGGTCTCATGAGGCTATGGTTATGGTACAGTAGGTTAAAACCTGTTCATCCCTAATGTACCCGCCGAAGGGGACTTTAGCAAAGAAACAAACCAAGCTAGGGATGAAGGGGTTTTAAGGGGCAAAAGTAGAGGTATACTTTTGAAGATTATAAAATTGCACGTTATAGTGACCTCAATATCATCCAAAACCACATAAATAAATGTGTATAAAAAGTAATTAAAAATATTGATATCAATCATATATTTAGAGATGTTAAAAATGGAATTGGTTCAAATTGACCCCAAAGATAATAGGAGGGTTAACCACAAGTCGCGCTTGCTTTTTAATCGTCCCTGTAAATTGGGACAAATGAAAGACATGGGTGGGACGTATGGGTGAACAGATACCATATTTGTACTTGTTTTCAAAAATCTTGTCAATATGATTTCCTGTTGTATCGGTAATAGTAATAGTTCACTTATTTTATAGTTGTTTCTCTTTCCGAGAGTTGAGTTTTTGCAGTAATGCCCCAAGCATTCTACCTCTGTCCTTCCTATATAACAGCACTATGGATTCTACCCTGCACCTAATGCTGCTGCCCCCCTGAACTCTGATGAGGTTGGTGAGGAAGCCGAGGAAGCCGAGGCTGAACCGGCCCCGGCTGAAGGGGAAGAGGAGCCAGCTGTTGCTGAGGAACCAGCTGTTGCTGAGGAGCCAGCTGTTGCTGAGGAGCCGGCCGTTGCTGTGGACCCCGCCGCGTTCGACCCCGCCGTGGTGGAAGCCCCGGTTGACGTGGCCCCTTCTGAGCCCGTGGCAGGCGCTGATGTCGAGGCGATGACTGAGACGGTGGACCCTTCTGCGGTCGATGCGGCGGTCGTGGACTACGCTGTTGACTACGCCGCCGCACCGTAGATTTACTGTTGTCTTGTCCCAGATTGAGCGCTCCGGCGTTAGCGGTCGTTAGCTACTGTTAGCAACTAGCTAAAGCCAAACAGTTGGTGCAATGTGACGGAAAGGCCTTGGTTGGAAATGTCTGTTATTCTGTTGTTTTGTGATGTGTTTGTGAGAATTGAAATGATTGTGTTAGAAAAAACTAGTGCAATTCTTTTTACTGTTTACTTTTCTACTTTTCAAATAAATAAAAAATGCTTTTAGAAAACAACATTTCTGACTTTTATTTTACTACCAAGTAACAAAGTGGGCCTGCTACAGGCATCTCCGCTCACAACATTTGATTCATTTAGCAAAACAATTGCAATAGCAATCCTTACAATCATTACTAGTGATCACACATGCATCAGTCATTACATACAGTTTAGTAAAAGCTATAACATTCTTTGTTCTCTCTCTGTAGTATCTCAGCTATTAAACCTCACAGTATCCACAGTAATTCAGTACAGGACAGCCTGTGCTATCTCACATCTTCAAACGTATCCACACTATTTCATTCTATTCTCTTGATAGGTGGTAATGGAATAGGAAAGAGCTGGCTAGTCTTAAATCTGTATCAAATGTAATAGTGGCCAGATGGCTCTAATAGGATCAGAGGTGACTATGATGCAGAGTGCTGAGAAAGCAAAAGTGTGCGTGCGTGCATGCGCACGTGCGTGTGCGTGTGCGCGTCTGTGTGTGTGTATGTTTGAGTGTATAGTGCTCTCAGTGGACACTATCTTCCAGCTTCCACCAACTACTGAGGAAAGGGGTAGCATCTGATAGCTGAGTGGTTTACAGATAGAATATATGTGTATCAGGCTACTTTGCTTTTAGTCCATGGTGAAATTCCATTCAGACCAGCTCATCAAAAATACATTATGTACAGGAAAACTAAATCGTTGTGCAATTTATTGTTTAAATAGATGCAGTATAGCTTATACCGCACACCTGTTCACCACGGTTGTCTATTCTCAATAGACTATTGCTGTTCTTCACCTATCCCACTTTCATCATTGTCTAATCCATAAATCCTTTTCAAGGTCGCCAAAGATTTGAGTCAGTTGTTTGAGCTCAGTGCATCTGTGTTGGATATTGTATCTGGTTGAATATTCATGTAGGCTCCTTTTAGTTTACTATAATTTGAGTAATTGCTATGATTAATCGTTATATAATTATACAGTATTTCAGAGGTAAGAGGTACTTGAGAGTTATCAATGAGCCAGTGAATTGACCCTCTGTAAAAAAGAACCATTGGAAAAGGTAAGTTCTTTATTGAAATGTTTAAAAAATAATCTACAAAAAGTCACTTCATATGAATGTGCATTTCACCTGAATGTGTGTTGTTCCCTGTCTGTTAGTCTGGTCATAGTCAGTGTTTCCCTTGTGTTCCATGCCTGTTCAATGTCACTCTTTGCCCTGTGTTTCCTAGCCAAGCTAGTTCCACCTCATGTCTCATGAGTTTCACCTGCCCCTCATAAGCCCTTGTGTTTCCCCCAGGCCTATGTCAGTGATCGTTCCATGTATTCCTGCCCATTGTGTGTTAAAGCTGTGTTATTTCCGAGTCCTGCCTTTGAGTCATGCATATGGGCCCTACCTCACTATCTCTCAGCATTGCACATACTGTACATACTAGATGTGTTTTATTCATAGGAAATACTGTAGCGTATTGCACACCTGTTTATATCAATACAATGGATTACTGCAACGCTTATGCTACATGAGCCCATGTGTATCCTTACAGCTTACAGGCTACAGACGGTCGATTTGTTGAAATGGTCATTTCCAGCGTTCTTCCACACCTTGCTGTGTCACCTCGGATTACACCACAAATGGATGCAGAGAGCGAAGAGTACAGCCAGGATGACACGTAAGCACTTCCTCCATTCAAACAAAACAAGGGATGGAAATTAATCATCTGGAAGATGATGCAAATGAAAGAGAAAGCATTTTGCTAATATGTTGCCTATTGGCACTATCAAAAGTAAATATCTGGTAATAAAAGCAGTGAATTACTCAAATAAATAAGCAGTAATATTTTCCTGAAAGGTATACATATATTACTAGTAATACGAAAGTATCGATTTCCTCAATGTAATTAAAAACATGTAGTGAAGTTCAAAGCATTCTGAGTGCTGAGTGGCTTGCATTACTATTGGAAGCTTGCATTTAACCGCTCCGTCCACACACACACACACACACACACACACACACACACACACGCGCGCGCGCGCACACAAGATCAACAGTGAGCTCAATTCATTGACTCCATTGGTGTTTTCCAGAGGGCAGCCCTGCGGTACTCCTAGTCACCTGTTCAACATCAACAACAGCAATAACACTGATGGGTATGTGTAACCATGCCAACACCGTAGCTAATTATTACCATTGTTGAATGTGAGTGATAACCGTAATAGCAAAGAGACTGGAGTAATGTTTTTTTTTAAGAAGGGGGGGTGGGGTGGGGTGTGGGGGGGGGGTTCACACTCTATGCAGACCAGGGCATTAATGGGTATTTTAAGTATGTTACTTTAATTCGCAAGTACCTACGATCAATCTGAGGCCACAGCGGTATTTATGCAGAAAGCGGTATTGAGATCCACTGACTTCGTTTCAGGCCTGCATGATAGATGTAGCTGTCTGGATGCTGCCTATGTCAGCCGCCACAGCAAAATGTCACTGCTGACACGTCCACTTAAGAGACTTGATGTGTTCCATTTGAGCTTCCACTGAAATGCATTACAGTGATCTATCTTGTTATTACTATTCCAGTTTCTTTGATAATAGCACGGAGGGTTGTGTGTAACCATGACAACACTCTAGGTAATTATTATGGTAGTTTACAATGAACAACAGTACTTATGGGTATGTGTAACCATGCCAACACTCATGTGCTCAACAAAGGTGCCCATTCAGTGCATTGTCCTGCTGATGTTCTGCGCTATTGAGGCACTTGTATGTTTAATATATTAGTTCATACTTTTCCCAGGGAGATGAAAAAGAAGAGGAAAAAAGACAAAAAAGAGTAAATACTGTATTTATTGAAACCATGAAATACTGTAACTGTGTGGCATAAAACAGGTGTGGTGCTTAGACTCAATTATTTATGTGTTTTTAGAAAGGAGAAGGAAAATAAAGAGAAGGAGAAAGGAGAAAGACAGGAACAAGAAAAGCAGGAAAAAGAAAAGCAGGAAAAGGAAAAAGAAAGGAAGGAAGAAGACAAGTAAGTTCAAATGTGTATACTTCTAAGGACAGCCATACACTTTATGATGTTATTGTCCTTGGTGTTTCATTCACTCTGTCTCTCCTAGGCCCAAAGAACTGTTTGTCATTAACCCAGCAGGCAGTTTGTACTACCACTGGCTCTCCATCATCACAATACCAGTTATGTACAACTGGACCATGATCATTGCCAGGTATTTATCCACACTGAGTCCAAACCTTTATGCATTCAGATCGTTCTTGTCATAACTTGTGTGAGCCATCAACACTCCAAGATAAGTAATGCAACATCGCAACACACGCACCAACAAGCACACCCACAAACGCACACACATGCACTAACATGCACGCGCGGCCGGCCCGCCTATGTTAACAAAGGACAGATGTGCTCGGATTACAACACGCATGGTAGTGTCTATATTTACATAGACAATAGTTTGCTGCTGTATTTATTTTTAAAATATCAACCTTTAAGCGACTTATAATGAGTACAATTTCAAGTACAGGAGTAGATACAGGGTTAATCATCTGCTCAACGATGCTTACAGGTAGATTAACTTCAGGGCTCAAACCCATGACCTTCTGGCTGCGAGTCAAACTCTCAAAGCACTAGACTACATTGGTCATACACTGTGTGGGACCTGGACAATCAGCTTCCATGCACTCAAACCCCCACTTGTCACCTGTGTACATAAGCATGGCACTTAGATAATGAAGCTCTATATTTGAGCCTGAGAGTTGATTTGACATAGGTGTGGTGTGAAGCGGGAGCGGTATTGCAATCACTTTACCGCACCATTGTGATGAAAAGAGAGCTGAGACGGAAGGCAAAACCCTCAATCTACCAGGTAATTTTAATTCTTACCCTCACCTATGGTCATGACCGAAAGAACTAGATCACATGTGGCCTAAATTGTTTTTTTTCAGGAGGGTGGCTGGCTTCTCCCTTACAGATAGGGTGAGGAGCTCAATTATCCGCAAGGAAATTGGAGTAGAGCCGCTGCTCCTTTGTGTTAAAAGGAGCCAGTTGAGGTGGTACGGGCATCTGGCAAGGATGCTCCCTGGGCGCCTCCCTTGGGAGATGTTCCAGGCACGTCCAGCTTGGAGGAGGCCTCAGGGAAGACCCAGGACTAGGTGGAGAGATTATATCTCCACACTGGCCTGGGAATGCCTCGGGATCCCCCAGTCAGAGCTGAATAGTGTGGCTCAGGAAAGGGAAGTTTGGGGTCCCTTGCTGGAGTTGCTGCCCCCCCGCGACCCAACTACGGAAAAGCGGATGAAGATGGATAGATGGATGGTGGTGTGAAGTGTTGTTGTAGGCTAAGTGCAGGTTGTATGACCTTTAATACAAAAAGATGATTAGATTTCTGTTGCTTTTGCTTAGACAATTGGTGTTCATCATTGTGACATCCTACAGTAAAGATACCAAAACATGCCAATGTGAATGCCCACCCTTTGCCCACCCTTTCAATGCACACATGTAATCTGCCATCTTCACCCATACAGGTGGCAAAACACATCAAAAGGTAGGTTTTTAGAGGAGTATGCAAGTAGACCTTTTAAATTACATTTAAATAAATGTGCTCAGCAGAAAGAAACAGCTTTAATCTTCACAGGCACCACTTTATTCTATTATAAAAAAGCACTTCATTGGTAGTATCGGGTTATGATTGATTTAATGTCAGACACTGGCACACATTTTTGTACACCATAATTAAGAATTCAAAGGAAACACCTTTAGTTTTTGCTAACGAAGGAGGTATAATAAATTATTAGATGTTATTTTCCTAAGGGTTTGATTTAATATGTAAACATATGTAAAACGGCATTTGTTTAATATTCATACAGTATCATTGTCACCTCTTGTATGCAGAGCTTGTTTTGAGGATCTCCAATGGGACTACATTGTTTATTGGGTTATTCTAGACTACACCTCAGACCTGGTCTACCTTGCTGATATGGCCTTCAGGACAAGAACAGGTGAAATTAGTACTAAATATACGAATATAGGAATGCATGTTATTATCATTATAGCTGTATCTGTGATTAATGAACTTTCTGCCACAGGTTACCTTGAGCAGGGTCTGATGGTGAAAGATGAAAAGCTGCTAAGGGATTGTTACTTCAACAGCTTTCAGTTCCTTCTGGACTTGCTTTCCATGCTGCCTACTGATGTGTTCTACATCTTCCTGGGCATCGACTACCCCGAGATACGCGTCAACAAACTTCTGAGGATTGGCCGTATGTTGGAGTTCTTCACCAAGACAGAGACTAAAACCAACTATCCCAACCTCTTACGCATTGCCAACCTAATCATGTACATCATCATCATTATCCACTGGAATGCTTGCATGTACTTCTCCTTCTCCAAGCATATCGGCTTCGGGGCTGATGAATGGGTGTATCCAGCTCTGGATGATCCTGAGGAACCTGCATTTGGACAACCCATGAGGAAGTATGCCTTCAGTCTGTATTGGTCAACACTGACCCTGACCACCATTGGAGAGACCCCTCCCCCAGCACTGGACTCAGAGTTTCTCTTCCACGTGGTGGATTTTCTGGTGGGGGTCTTGATCTTTGCACACCATTGTGGGAAACATCGCTACCATTATCTCCAACATGAATGCAGCTCAGTCTCAGTTTCAGGCCCGCATCGACAACATCAAACAGTACGTAACTGTAAGTAACAAACTTGAAGATTCAAGGTTGCTGCATGCAATGATTGCTATCAGGGTTGCACAAGGGGTTTTTCCACTTCTGCCCAGACAGATCACCCAAATTAAAGTCAAATACTGAATAAAATATAAAGAACAGTCAAATTCCCCATTGTATTTAAGGTGTTTTTCTTCCCTCCTCTTTTAGGTGCGAAAGATCAGCCAGGAACTTGAGCTCCGTGTCATTAAATGGTTTGACTATCTGTGGAACAATGGCAAGGCTCAGGATGAAAGAGAGGTGTTGCGTTATCTGCCGGACAAGTTAAAAGCTGAGATTGCCATCCAGGTTCACATGGACATGCTGAGGAAGGTCCGCATCTTCTCCGACTGCGAGGTGGGCCTGCTGATCGAGCTGGTGCTAAAGCTGCGTCCCCAGGTCTTCAGCCCCGGGGACTACATCTGCAAGAAGGGCGACACTGGCCGCGAAATGTACATCATCAAAGACGGAAAGCTCGCCGTTGTCGCCGACGACGGGGTCACGCAGTTCGTGGTGCTGGGCAGCGGCAGCTACTTCGGCGAGATCAGCATCCTGAACATCAAAGGCAGCAAAGCTGGCAACCGGCGGACGGCCAACATACGGGGCATTGGGTACTCCGACCTCTTCTGCTTGTCCAAGGACGACCTCGTGGAGTCGCTGACTGAGTATCCGGACGCCAAAGGCATGCTGGAGGATAAGGGAAGGGAGATATTGATGAGGGACGGCCTGATAGACCTGGACCCGGCCAACATCCTGCCAGAGGTCAAGGAGCTGGAGGAGAAGGTGACCCGCCTTTACCACACCATGGAGCTGATGCAGATCAAAGTGAAGAAGATGCAGGGGAACTACAAGAATGCCCAGAAGGCCCTCAAGGAACGCATCACCGATCTGGAACGGCTGTCCGGAGAGGAGGTGGAGGCAGAGGAGGATGGGGAGGATGAAGAATTGCAGAAGAAAGAAGAGATAGTGCCAGAAAATAAGAAAAGAGCAGAAGAGATAAAAGGTGATGAAAAAACAGACGGGGAGGAACAATTTGAGAGATGTGAAGAAGAATTGGGTGAGAAGGATGAAGAAGAGGAGGAAAAGGACAAAGATATTACAGAGAATTTGTAAACACGTTGCTTCTGAAGGAGGACAGCAGTTTTCAAATTAAGACATCCTTTTACTCTGCACTCGCTTCATAACAAACATGTTGTAACACAAACTATACAGGTTTAAAAATGGAAATTTTGTATTAAAACAAAATAATATTGCGCATGCTAATAAATGATGGCACTCTGACACCCATTTTACAGTTTTTTTCAATTGCTTACACACAAATGTGTTATGTAAGACACAGTTAGTGAAACCTTCCACTTGGGGAGCAAAACCACAGCCCAGATCTGCACAATATAACCACATTCTCAGACTCACACTGCACACAGTGATTTGCAAAATACTAAACACACACAATATATATTAGACACAGAAATCTAAACTTCTTTGTGATTTGTGGAAGCACTGCCTTCCAAAATGCCACACCTATGAATCATTGATCAAACCCGGCCATCAGGTGAACAGACACGTATGTGCTAAACACACATTTACAGTAACTGGTGAGTTTACCAGCTGCAACAGAAATGGAAGATAACATTGTACAGTACACTACTGTAAGATGAAGAAAAACATCAAATCTACAGTATTTAGAATGTCCCAGGCCAACATACAGATTAGGGCCCTCCACCACCATGCCAACATATTGTAGGTCCTTACAATTTACATAATGTGAATATCTGGGCCAACACATACTTCTCCTTATGTCAGGATAGCCCTCAATCAAGCCATGAAGGCAAGTAACCAAAGTGATGCATTGTCAATGCAAGGATGGATTCCCCATCCAAGAAAAGCCTTGCCTCACTGTCTTGTGAGAGAGGATATAGCCTGTGATTTGAATGGAATGCTAAGGCCAACTACCAGGCATAAAAAATGCTTTGGGATTTTACAGTATTTGTAATACTGTAATACTGTAATTCAATAATTTCTCACAAATGTATTTGCTGTGTTTACAGTAGGCCTATGTACTATATTATATTTAGAAAATGTTCTGTAATTTTCAGTGTAACCTTTGGAAATGCATGGTGTATTGTCTGATTTTATGTTGTGGGGAGAAATATATATTTTTTAAATTGTCTAGTACTGGTATGTTATGTTTGAGCAATATATTCATGTACTTTGCTCTAACAATATATCTGAAAAAATCTAGACTATACAGTATCATTGGAAAAGAAGAAATGTTAAAAGTGTTTTAGATTGAGCACAGCAGTGTCTAACTGGTTCAAACAGGATCAGATTGCACATACAGTGACAAAAAAATAGATTTTACAAATGTATGTGTAGTTTTGAATGACGTATTTAATTTAGCTAAATATCTGCGGTGTTTTGCTACTTGTGTGTATGGTGAATTGTGTGTAGTGTTTTGACAAAATGAGCCCTGTTTTCAGAATTGTGCTTAAGCAATCAAAAAAAACTAATACTTATATCATTTTAATTTCTCAAAAAACTGTTATTATAATATGTGCTTTACCACTATGGTTCACATGAGGGCAGTAAATAGCAAGAAACAGAATTGACATGGGAAACGCTAACTCTCCAAAAGCATCTTCTTCCCAACACAAACTAATTAACAATGTCACAAAAAACAACTTAAGCGTACTGTATTTGTAAATTTCCAAAGAAACAGGTGTGTATGTGACGCACAGGCTACCATTTTGATCTTATAAACTCATAATACAGCTATGGCTGATAAGATCATGTTTTTGCTTAGCTCTTCAGCAGGCAGCATATACGTTATATTTAATATTGTGGACTTTGATACATTAATCCTTTGCCTTGTGGGTTGACTAGTTTAAGGATGTACTGTACTTTATGCGAACGCTAATGTGAAAAGTGTATCAACTGTGTTTGTCTTGTCATATCAATACAGTGCTCTATCAACAATAATATATAGTTTATTGAATTAAATAAGGATACAGTTTATTGTAAACCTTCAACACAACAATCCATTTTCTGTTCCTCAGAGGCACACACACACAACTGACAATTTCATATAGCTATTGGCTGCTTAAGCTTTTAGTTTTGAAAATGGATCATGTACACAATATTGAATGCACCTCCCTGACTCTAGAGGAATTCTGAAAATGAGCCCTGGCTGTATCCCTTAAAGGCACTGGATCTCAGTTTTGCAGAAAAAGCTGAAAAGAAAACAATTAGTGGAGATGTCAGAAATTCCAGAGGGCATTCAGTTATGTCAGTATTGGTGTGTGTGTACACATCTCATTAACCACACCACGTTGTTCCCTAAATGGCCTGTCATTATTCATTCATGTAGCAGTACAATATTCTTACATGGAATGGTGGAGGCTGGAATGAAAAAGCTCTCTCTCTCTCTCTCTCTCTCTCTCTCTCTCTCTCTCTCTCTCTCTCTCTC
>JAODUK010072845.1:0-16263 GCA_027564635.1 Typhlichthys eigenmanni | reverse complement strand
TGCACAATGCCGTGTGTGTCTAAATAGGGACCTGCAACACCCAGTTTACTGAAGCTTTTATTTACATTTGAACATTTGTGTGTGTGTGTGTGTGTGTGTGCGTGCGCGTGCAGGTTCGTGGCCTCCTTCTCCTATTACGGCTCTGTGCTGAGCAGCTCGGAGCTGCTGGAGAAGAACCTGCTGTGTGTGATGGACGCAGACATGGAGCACCAGGTCAAACACCGCCATGAGGACAGCCTGTGTTACTGCATCCCTTTCGGCATGAGCGACTACCAGACGCTCCTGGTCAGCTCGCTGGGCGAGGTCGCTCGTGAGTCTAAAACGCACGCGTGCCATTAATATGACAACAAATAATATATATAATTTATATATAACTTAATACAAAAAGCGTTATTAGTTATTATTGGTATTTAAATATTATTGGTGTTAATACACCTTTGATGAAGTTGTAAAATATAAAATGGTGTGCTGGTTTCAGAGGATTAAGTCGCAGAGACTAAACGTTTAGTAGAACTAGGCTTAATCTATGTCTGTGAAACTACTTCTTTTTGGGCAATTTACCAATGCTGATCTCTCCCTCTCTCCCCCCCTCCCTACCTCTCTCCCTCTCCCTCTCTCTCTCCCCCCCCCCCCCTCCCTCCAGTCATCCCTCTAAACATATGTCTGTTGAACATGCTGGGTCGTAAGCTGAGTCTGACGGTGCTGCAGCTCCTGGCGGCCATATTTTTCATGCTGCTCAACGTCTGCACCACCATGTAAGCGTGGCTGTGGGGGGGGAAGGGGGAGTCGTCGCCATGACAACGTGACCCTGACGTGTCCTCACCCGCTGTGTCTCTCCCCCCCCCCCCCCAGGTTCGGCTTCACCGTGCTGCTCTTCCTGCTGCGCTCGCTGGTCTCCATGAACTTCAACGTGGTGTACATTTACACGGCGGAGGTACAGTATGTCCGCCGCGGCTCCCGTGGTCTTGAAGGAATAAAGGCGGGGTTAGTCGTTCTCCAGAAACAGCTTGTTTACCTTCCAGGTCAAATCAAAACAAACGCCTTCAGAAGCTCCACCCCCCCACACACACTGAAACGCATTGCAAAGCCAAGCGGCATGGTTGTTGTGAGTGCTGTGTAGAAGTACTTTTTTCCAGCACGCACAAAAACATTATTGATTATGACAGTGTATTAGCTTACAATTAGCTATTAGCTTACAGTAGCTGACTGTACCTTTTTAAGACCAGGGTTGTACTTGTATGTCCTGTCTCTTGCTAGCATGGGGAAGGTGAAATATATTCCTTTGCTTTTTGAATTGTTGAATTCAGCTGTATTGGTCCAATGGAACCAGTTCTCACATCAAGTCAGCGACTCATGTTACGTTATAACCCTACGGAGGAGGACGTGTTCTCAAAAATGCCATGAGCGTATATCTTAACCAGCACCACAGGTCTTTGCAGATGTTACGTCATAGTCTTCAGGTGGACCTGTGAGCTATGCTTTTCAATAATTGCTTATCACATTTTAAGTTCATATCACGCCATAAACGTACTGTTGACATAGACATCCTTGAAGCCTCGCTGGCTAGTCTGGCCGCTCGGCAGCCATCTTTGAAGACTCCAGGCAGTTACAACAGACCCTATTTACTGAAATTAATGTGTGTGTGTACCCCACTGTAGCCTATATGTGTGTGTGTGTGTGTGTGTACCCCACTGTAGCCTATATGTATGTGTGTGTGTGTGTGTGTGCAGGTATACCCCACTGTAGCCTATATGTGTGTGTGTGTGTGTGTGTACCCCACTGTAGCCTATATGTGTGTGTGCAGGTGTACCCCACTGTAGCCTATATGTGTGTGTGTGTGTGTCTGTGCAGGTATACCCCACTGTAGCCTATATGTGTGTGTGTGTGTGCGTGTGCAGGTATACCCCACTGTAGCCTATATGTGTGTGTGTGCAGGTATACCCACTGTAGCCTATATGTGTGCGTGTGTGTGTGTGTGTGTGTGTGCAGGTATACCCCACTGTAGCACGTTCTCTGGGCATGGGCTTCTGTACGTCCTTCAGCAGGATCGGAGGGATGATCGCTCCCTTCATCGCACAGGTGAGAGGCTCTGTCCTGTGTCTGCCCACCTTGTGTCTGTCCACCTTGTGTCTGTCCATGTTGCAGGAGTTATAGTATATGTTTATGATTGATAGATATGATATGTGGATATGATAGGCATGATTATATAGATATGATACTGTATATGTTTATGATTGATAGATATGATAGGTGGATATGATAGGCATGATTATATAGATATGATACTGTATATGTTTATGATTGAAAGATATGATACGTGGATATGCTAGATTTGATAGATATACAGTAGATATTATAGAAAAGATAGATATATGATATATACAATATATGATAGACATGATTGATAGATATGGTAGATGTTATAGATTTATTGATAGATATGTACTTTCTTAACCCTGTGAGATAAATTACAATGCAACAGCAACCAGGAATAATCACAAGTATTTTTGAACTGATTGTTATTTGTCTTAGTTCAGGTAAATCTATTATTTACTCAGCTGATGTCATGGTACACAGTGTATTGATTGTGGGTGTGCTTGCATGTGTGTGTGTATGTGTGCATGCACGCACGCGAGTGCATGTGTATTTGTGTGTGTGTGTGTGTGTGTGCACGCGTATGTGTGCGTGTGTGTATTTGTGTGTGCGTGCGCTCCAGGTCCTGATGTCTCACTCCGTTATATCGGCCCTGTCTCCCTTCGCTGTGGCCTCTGTGCTCTGTGCCTTCGGGAACTTCTTGTTGCCAATAGAGACCAAGGGACGTGCCCTGCTGGTAAGATATGAATATAGTATTGGTTATTGCCCCGTTACCATAGAAACATCATCATAGTATTGGCTATTGCCCCGTTACCATGAAGCATCTTCTGGGTCGTGTCAGTGGGGTTGGTTATTGTCTTATTGTCTTGGTTATGAGTCGGTGTTGATTTTAATCTTTGTTTCTTTTTGCAGCAACACTCCTGATGTTGTCCCTGAAAACAAATGCACAATTTGTAATGTAGTTTTTTATTGTTGTATATCTAATTTTGAGATATTAAATAAGATACTCTGACTACGTTTGTCATTGTTGTTTGTGTCTTAGTTGAAATATTGTTTACTGCTACTGTAGCGGGCATCATTCAATGTGCGATCCAATGTTATCCTTCAATAATCATTAAAGAATGTTGTTCTCCTTTATTACCACTAGGTGGAGACAACATGTTGCTAATGTTTAATGTCTTTACTCCAACAAATATGCGATAACTTTTCAAGACTACCTGACAGGAAAGGTATTTGGAATGACATGCACTATAAATCATCGACCAGATTATTTAGATAAAATAAGATTAAGATTATTTTACAGTAAACAAATTAGTTGGGAAACTCAATGGCACAAGTCTGGCTGTTCAGAGATACAAATGTGAAAGGTCTAGCGCCATACTGAATTACCGATACAGATTTATGAGTGAAAAACAGCCAAATCTAAAACTGCCCATCTTCCTGATTGTGCTGACATGCTTCTAGGGGTCTACGTTTTAGATGCTGATGAAGGGAAGAGGATGATATGAGAGACAGTCTCTTTTGTGACTTATCTGTCCTGGTCAGCGAATGGTTTAAGCTGCTGTGTTGACGCCGATTTTAACCTTCTGTGACCAGAGATCACCTGTGTTAATGTTGAGAGAAAACATGAGAAGAGCTCTACTGGTTATGAAAGTACTTAAATATACAGCACCCAGATACAGTATATTAATGTACCTGATATAATGTTAAATTTGGCTTTATACGGTAATAACATCGACTGCAAATTTCTTAAAAGTAGCAGTGGTTTGGTTATCCGCCAGCCATTGTGATGTAGGCATGATACGCCATCACAGATCCAGATGGATGTAAATTGTCTTTATATTTGGTGTCTCTCCTATCGGGAAAGATTCACTCCCTGATCCCATCTTTAAGCTTGTTAGGTTCTGCTCTGTCCTCAAGACTTGTGAGATTAGTGTGTGTGTGTGTGTGATGTACTGTATATGGGAGGAGCCTGCTGTTATTGACAGGTTCCAGAGCACGCGTGGCAAAGGAATGGGTCTTCAAGCCAACTGTCACATAGTCTGAGACTAACTAGCGTTTAAGAAATATAACCGTTTCAGCTGTTCGCTATGTGCTACACGTGTATTGGCCGTGGTGTGTTGACTGGGGCTGACTGAGGATTTGATCTCCTTGGAAACCTGCCACCACCTGACAGACGTGTCTACGAGACGCATGACGTAAGTGAGTAATCAGAAGTCCTATTGCAGTCATTCTGACAGTTGATGGTTCGTGATAGTTCTATTACAGTATCTGTTATGATAGTTAATCTACACTAGAAGGTGTGTGTGTGTGTTTATTTGGTTGTAAAGGCAATGTCAAGTTTCAAGTAATTGTTTGGATCATCAGCTACATTTTAGTGACTATATTTAAATTAATTCAATCAGGTTATGGGATATTTAACATTCCACCTTTTTTTTTATATCTTTAAAACCTGTTATAAAAGCTTTTCACTTAGTAGTTAAGTTATGGTGTTATTTATTTTTCCTTTGGTGAAGATAATATCAGTAAGCCTGTTTAGTAGAACATAAAACCTCAGCTGTGTGTGTCGGTGCTTGGTGGGGATGAGTGTAATGTGTGAGGCTCATTGTGCTTCGTCACATTTCTATACAAACACTCACAAACACAGCTTTATTCTGTTGTGCACACACACACACACACACAGCCTCATTCTGTTGTGCACACACACACACACACACACAGCCTCATTCTGTTGTGCACACACACATTATACACATTATCTATTGTTCAGTAGATAAAACAAACACAATACTATATTTGGCTCTTGGACAGCAGGCAGAGCGACAGACAGGCAGGCAGGCAGGCAGACAGACAGACAGACAGTCAGGCAAACAGACTACAGGCCACAGCATGGTTATATATCACACGGCCATACATATGCATTGCTTCTAGGTTATCTGAAAGAGATATTCAAAGTGTTTATGTTTAATCTGGACTGTGCCTGACCCGCTGACCCCTGTGTGACCCCTGTTTGACCCCTGTCTGACCTCTCAAGTCAAGTCAATACATCTTTATTATTCCCGAGGGGAAATTATTTTGGCAAGAGAGACAGTGTGTGTGAATATGTGTACACGTGCGTGTGTGTGTGAGAGTGAATATGTGTACACGTGTGTGTGTGTGTGAGTGAATATGTGTACACGTGTATGTGTGTGTGAGTGTGTGTATGCGTGAATATGTGTACACGTGTGTGTGTGTGTGTGTGTGTGTGTGTGAGTGAATATGTGTACACGTGTGTGTGTGAGAATATGTGTACACGTGTGTGTGTGAGTGAATATGTGTACACGTGTGTGTGTGTGTGTGTGTGCGCCCACGGCTAATCTCTGCATCTCCTCCCAGAACCGGGAGGGGGAGCCGCCCTGGAGTCACCTGGTGACATCATCGGAGGGAGACTGCGGTCGCCATGGGCGACGTGGAGGCCGGCCGCGCCCAGGAGCTGTTTGACGCGTTCGTTCAGGCACCAACCTGCAGGGCGGCGCTGCGCTGCTTCGGCCTGCTGTGTGAGAGCCTGGGCGTGGCCTGTGGGGGCGGGGCCTGTTCAGGGGGTGTGGTATCCTCAGGGGGCGGGGCCCCGGAGAAGCCCCTGTACAAGGCCCTCAGGCAGCGCCTCAGCTATTGGAGGGCCGACGCCCTGTGGGTCAAGCTGGACCGGAGGGCCGCGCATGTGGAGTACATGGGGGGCCGCGCATGTGCACACACTACAGTGGGTCTGCACACACACACACACACCAACGTACATATAAATATACAGTACATTATATACATACATACTGTGTGTGTGCAAACACGCCTACACACACACACATGCACATTTTATTAAACACAATGTGTCACTACATAGTGACACTGACCTCACCCATGACCTCACCCAGTCTCCTGCCCTCCCCTCCACATCCCCTGCATTCCCCTCCCCTCTGCCCCCCTCCCCCTCCACGGCAGTGTGTGATCATCGGGGCAGGCCCCTGCGGCCTACGCACGGCCGTGGAGCTGGCCTTGATGGGGGCTCGGGTGGTGCTGCTGGAGAAAAGGGACGCGTTCTCCAGGAACAATGTGCTCCACCTGTGGCCCTTCGCCATCCACGACCTCAGGGGCCTCGGGGCCAAGAGGCTCTACGGGAAGTTCTGCGGCGGCTCCATCGACCACATCAGTTGAGTGGCGCACCCAGACTGTGTTGCTATTGGTCCATGAGAACACTAACGGAATACACAACCGGTTATTATATAACGTGTTATTGTGTTGTTATTGTGCAGTTCCCCTGACACACACAACGTGTTATTGTGCTGTTCTGCAGGCATTCGTCAGCTACAGCTGGTGTTGCTGAAGGTGGCTCTGCTGGTGGGGGTGGAGGTCCATGTCAACGTGGAGTTCCTGAAGCTCGTGGAGCCGCCTGACAACCTGCGCCACAAAGGTTGGTTCTGCTGCGTGCCTGTTTACCATCTGAGATGGAAAAGGTGGGTTAGGACGAGGGGGAGGATGGAGAGATGGAGGGGTGGAAGAGGGAGAGATGGAAGAGAGGGAAGTGGTCGAAGAAGGAGAGAGGGGAGAAGGGAGGTGGTGAAAGAGAGGGAGGGAGATTGTGCTTTTATTAACTGTTTTATATTGGTCTCATTGATATCGGATTCGTCTGCTTCATGGCGGCCATTTGTGTGGTTGCACTGGCATGGGCCGGCGTGTAGTAATATATATATCCTGTGGGGAACAATGGAGGGCAAAGTGTGTTATACAGTAGGTCTAGTCTTCAGGACACCTGGTTAGGCCCTTATATATTGTTTAAAGCTGTACTACAGAATGTAACTGTGGTACAGCAGCCATTGCAATAGGTCCTATATACTGTATAGAATATATATTTGATGCATGTGATGCTCTTGTCGATATGCTTAGCGTGAACCGTCATTGGAGGACATGCAAAAGGGGCGGGGCTTGGGAAAGGCCAATTGAAAGCATGTCCTGTGTCCAGTGTAAGTAATCAGGTTAAGGACCTGTGTTTCCCAGACGTGGGTTGGCGGGTCGAGGTTCATCCTAAGAACCATCCTGTCAGCCAACTGGAGATTGACGTGGTTGTTGGAGCAGATGGGCGAAGAAACACCCTGCCTGGTACCCCAACACAACCCTTGGTCACCCTAAGCAACCCCCACATTCAAAATATGTTATGGAGCCCACTCTTTAATCTTTATTGACAATCTAGCTAATGATTGATCAAAGATGTCTTTGATATATTTATAATATTTGAGTGTCATTACTTAGCCTACATACAGATACATACACACTTGATAACCTTTTGGATGGTATTTGTTGTTATACAGTATGTATAATATGCAAATCGTCCTTGGTGACTATTACATAATTCTATGTCCTGATTTATTTGTCCCACTTTGTCTGTCTAATAAGGGTTCAAGAGGAAGGAGTTCCGAGGCAAACTGGCTATTGCCATGACAGCCAACTTCAGGAACAGGAACACTGCTGCCGAGGCCAAGGTGGAGGAGATCAGCGGCGTGGCCTCCATCTTCAACCAGAGGTTTTTTCAGGAGCTACGACAAGAAACGGGTCAGAGTTTATGACAGACGGCACCCTCTGATCCCCTCCTTCCCACCACCGTTCCTCTGATAGTTCTCTCGCTTCCAGGGATCGACCTGGAGAACATCGTCTATTATAAAGACGACACGCACTACTTTGTCATGACCGCTAAGAAGCAGAGTCTGCTGGAGAAGGGAGTCATTCTGCAGGTTTGACAACACACACTGACTCCCATGTAGTCCGACACGACCTGTCATTATCTAACCAGAGTTGGAAAACCCTGGCTCAGAAGAGCAGGTGTTATTGTAACCTAAGGTACATTCTGTCTCGTTAACTTGTTCTTTCTGTGGAGTCTTTGTATCTTCTGTAACCTTGTTACATTGTTCCTTCTGTGTTGTGACGTTTACCTTGTCTCATTGCTCTTTGGTTCTTCTGTGTTCCTTTGTACCTCTGTGTTGTTACCTAAGTCCTTCTCTTAACTTTGCTGTCGTAATCTTGTATGTTGTTACCTTGTTCCCTTCTGTGTTTTCACGTTGTTCATTCTGTGTTACGTTGTTCCTTTCATTCTCTTGTACTTTCTATGTTGTTCCATTGTTCCCTCCAGGAGGTAACGGTTTTGTCCCACTCGTCTGCCCCCCCACCAGGATCACACGGACACAGAGCAGCTCCTGTCACGGGGCAATGTGGACCAGAATGCACTGCAGGCGTACGCCCGCCAGGCGGCCGACTTCTCCACGGGCCGGCAGCTTACGACGCTGGACTTCGCCATGAACCGCTACGACCAGCCGGACGTGGCGGTGTTCGACTTCACCTGCATGTACGCCTCGGAGAACGCCGCCCTGGTGCGTCGCCGCTGCGGCCACCGCTTGCTTGTCACCTTGGTGGGGGACAGCCTGCTGGAGGTGAGACGCTGCACCACTGGCCACAGGCCACCAGGGGGAGCGCTCAGCAACTCAGTTCTCCTTCTGTTCCCTACCTGTTTATACCAGAGAGTATTTTATTGAACAGAGAGGTTTCCAATGAACGGCACTTTTGCAACGCCGACCCATTTTCAATAGTCTCTTGTCCAATGGGAGCATGATGTTGGTTGCCCAATGGAAAGGCCAGAATACACAGCAGCTTTTGTCTGTGCGTGCGTGTGTGTGTGTGTGCGTGCACAGCCGTTCTGGCCAATGGGGACAGGCATAGCACGAGGCTTTCTGGCAGCGCTCGACTCAGCCTGGATGATTCGCAGATGGGCTCAAGGCCACGCCCCTGAAGATTTACTGGCCGAGAGGTACACACACACACATGCAGACATATTGTGACCCCCCCATCCCCAGACGTGGTTGAAGCATATAACTAGTAGCAAGAAATTATTATATTATTATAAACAATTATTGCTGCTGGTTTTAAAATTGATTTCAGGAAATCCTCTATGCGACCACCTGTATTACTAGTAAATAGTAATAGTCTATATAAATAAAGATTGATTGATAGTGACTCCTGGGTAATGTAGTCTTTGGTGCCCCCAGGGAGAGCTCGTACCACTTCCTGCCCCAGACCACACCGGAGAACATAAACAAGAACATTGACCTGTACACCGTGGACCCAGCGACACGCTACCCAAACCTCACATCCCTGCTGGTCACGCCCGCTCAGGTGTGCACACATGCACATACAGTATATTACATGTACATATACATATTGTACATGCGCACAAACGTGCATACAAACACATGCTCAAATACGCACACAAGCAAACACATGCACACACGCACACACGCACGCACGCATGCACACACATTCAGATCCCTACTACTGTTGGCGCTTATACAGTTGGCACACACCACAAATAGCTCAAATGTCAACAAAGTAATGATCAAATGGTATTTCAATAACGCAGGCCTCTTACGGCCTTGGCGAAGTCCCACATTTGCGCTAACAAGCTAGCACAGCTAGACACACAAAGGTGGAACCAGAACTGTGACCGTATACAGAATACTGTTTGGTAAATATCTCTTCACGGCTCACTAGGGAAAATAACCAGGTGTTTCTACACGGTCATCCCCAATGGGGGCGGGGGGTGTCAGTCTGACAGCAGAGTGAAGGGATGTGTTCCTGCTGCAGGTGAGGCACCTGATCGACACGGAGGAGGAGACAGGCCCGGGCGACAAAATGGCCGCCGTCAACGGTCCCTCGCCCGTAACTCTTCAGAGGCAAGGTGAGTCAAGTCAAGTGTATGTCTATAGCCCTTAATCACATTGCCGTCTCTAAGAGCTGTACAGCCCACATTTCACATGGGAACACACACACACCCTTAACCTGCTCCCTCCCCCCCTCAAGGCAAGGACAAGCTTCCATTTAAAACCCCATAGGTGGGAAAAAGGGAAGAAACCTTGGGAGGGGACCCCAGAGGGAGGAATCCACCCCTCCAGGACAGTTAGGATGCAATCGGTGTTGATAGAATGAGCAATTATACATTGAATGAAATGTATCACAATGTAATGTAATATAATAATGATAATAATAATAATGTAATACATTTAGTAGATACAATACAATGTAGTATTGACTGAAGACACAGGAGATTGGTCCCAGGTCTGAGGATGAGAGTCTGTTGCCCCTGGCAACGCTGTGTCCCGGAACGCATGTCATGATGGGATGTGCCGGCTGGCTCACTGTCCTGTCTATCCCCGCCCCTCCTTTCCCACACACACACACACACACCACCTCCAGAATCCGTCTCCCGCGGAGACAAGCTGCTAAGCTGGTGCCAAGAGCAGACGCGGGGTTACCGTGGCGTTGCCGTGAGCGACCTCAGCACGTCCTGGAAGAGCGGCCTGGCGCTGTGTGCCCTCATCCACCACCACAGGCCCCCCCTGATGTGTGTGTGTGTGCGTGTGTGTGTGTGTGTATGTGAGTGAGAGACCATGTGTCATGTGATTGATTGTTTCATGCATGTGGGACTTTTTTTGTTATTTTTTGTATTTGTTGGATTGTGTGTTGTTTTTTTCTGTGTCTCTGCGTGTGTGTGTGTCTGTGTGTGTCTGTGTGTGTCTGTGTGTGTGTATGTATGTTTGTGATTGTGTGTGTGCATGTGCGTGCGTGCGTGCGTGTGTGTGTGTGTGCGTGCTAACATGTCTCCGCCCTCAGAGACTTTGACTCGCTGGAGGAGGCGCGGGTGGTGGAGAACACCCGCATGGCGTTCGACGTGGCGGAGCAGGAGTTGGGAATCTCCCCTCTGATGACGGTGGAGGAGATGTCCTCTGTGGGCGAGCCCGACTCTCTCTCTGTGGCCATGTACCTCAGCCAGTTCTACCAGCATTTCAGGGACACACTGCCATCTAGTGGTGAGACGCTGAAACAGCTGGGCTAGATGGTGATTTCCTAGTTGGTCCAATATCTAAATAACCATACCTGAGAGCTTGATGGCTGTTTCTTCTTAACGCAATAATTAGTCCAAATAAACACAACTGTCCAGGTGAAGTCCTTGCTGAGTCCAATGGTTTATTTTAGGATAAATAGAGAATAACAATCAAATATAAGTATAAGTATAACTTATGCCTGATGCATTGTACATGGTTGTGAAAGACTGTGTGCTTCTCCAATGGCCACATCCTGTAGGCTGTGTAACCTGCAGAGGGGGAAGCACACACATAAGGCCACACATTCAAATGAAGAAGAAAAGAAACTAAACTATATAATTATAGTTTTACACTATTTGGGGTATTTCCTCTCATCCTACCGTGACTGTGTTCCTTATCCAGGGTCCCTGTGTCAGAGCTCTGACCTGAGGGCTGCTCTCCTCAGCCACTGTCCATCCCGCAAACGCATCCCCAAGGTATCTGAGATGCATCAGTGGTTTTCATGTGGGAGGAAACACAAATGTCTTGCTAACGTGCGGCTCCAGCTAACGAACGCAGGCGGTAACCAGGACAACCAGGAGGAGGAGGGACTTGCGGGCCGCTCCAGGGTCAGACTGATAGCCAATCGGCTGCAGGCGAAACTAGAAGAGGGCGCCGCCTCCCGTCAGAGCCCCTCCTCGTCTGCTGACGCCGTGCTACGCAGACAGGTAGGACCTGTCTCACCTGTGGTACGCAGACAGACAGACAGACAGACAGGTAGGATCCCCTGTCTCACCTGTGGTACGCAGACAGACAGACAGACAGACAGACAGACAGACAGACAGACAGACAGGTAGGATCCCCTGTCTCACCTGTGGTATACAGACAGACAGACAGACAGACAGACAGACAGACAGGTAGGATCCCCTGTCTCACCTGTGGTACGCAGACAGACAGACAGACAGACAGGTAGGATCCCCTGTCTCACCTGTGGTATACAGACAGACAGACAGACAGAGAGGATCACCTGTCTCACCTGTGCTGCATGGACAAGTAACAAGCCAACAGGTGAGCAATCTGCTGTCACCTCCCATGTGACCACCAGGGGGAGTCTGTTCCAGGCTCCACTGTGCCTGCTGCCTCCTACTCTGCAGACCCCCTGAAGACCCAGCCAGCCTCCCTGGATCAGTCCTCCACATGGAGACCGGTGAACATGACAACAGCATGGCTAAGATAGTTAGCCACACACACACACACACACACCACAATGTGGCGCTAAAGCCCTCTAGTTTTAAAGACAGTGGCAGCGTCCACTGGTGGTGATATTCGGCATTGCGCCATGGAATTCATTTTTAATGACTTGGACGTGGACAAATTGACAACGGAGTTAAAAATCATTCACTGCATTTTTCCAAACAATTCTTGGCGTTGACTCTCAAGAAATACCGTAGAGCCGTGGTGTCTTCAAGCGCCAGACGCCGCCAGTGGCCCCTTGGCCTTTAGACTTTTAGTTCCCGCTAGCTCTCTTCAGGTTGCGTACGACGGTTGGTATGTAAAATGTCCCACATCTATACGTAAAAATGCTGTCTGATCTATCACCGGGGGTCTTCTCCGCTTCAGAAGAAACGCACCCAGCAACAGGAACAGATGAGTTTTCGGTTCAAGGAGAAGATCATGTCCCACTCTGTCCCCAGTAGGGGGCAGCAGGTAGGCTATGCCAAGGCCAGAGCGCTTGTAGTTAGTTAACCTTGTGTAACCTGGTGGCCCATCCTCCTCCTGTTCTGTTAATCTCAGACGGAGTCACTTCTCCGTAAAATCTCAACTGTCATTTTGTTAGATTTCGATATGTGACTCTTTAAAAAAAATTATTTTCATACGTTTTAAACCATGATTCAGTGGCCTAGGATGCAAATCCTATATCTGTTCGCACTCATACTGCAAGCAGGAATCAAGCTTCAAGCCCTACGAGGAACAGGGTGTATTTTTGTAGCCCTGCAGGGTCTGTGGCATGTAATGGTGGTTAACTACCCCTTTTGTGGACTCTTTAAGCCCAAAACCGTCCTGTCAGAGGTTTGGACTGGTTGTGTGTGGTTTGTCCTTGTGTGAAAGTACAGATTTGTTTGTTGTGTGTCTACTGTGCGTATGTAAACGTCTGTAGGCCTACATAAACTGTATACTGTATGTCTTATGTAGATTATAGTGTCTTCTCCTGGTGTTCATCTGTCTGTCTGTCTGTCTGTCTGTCTGTCTCCCATGGTTCTTTTCCCAGCTGTTTGTTCAGAGGCACAGTGAAGGAGTAAGCTCATTGGCTGAGCAGATAGTCAGTCAGCTTCAAAGCCAGCAAGATGTTATGCCCGCTCCTGCCAACAAGGAACTGGTAAGGGCCCGACGTGTTTCTCCGACCCTCCCTAACACTTTGTGACCCATAACACTCCACATATGCGTACATTTACACCCATAGAGCCTAATAGTGGCCAGACCGAAGAAAAATAAATCTGAATATAACTCAAAAGAGAAATCCGTTACACCGAAGATGGCGGTTGGACGCATACCCCGACGCTCTCTCCAAAGAGCCACTCATCTGCTTTTAACAGCCAGTTTTTATGTCTATTAAAAGTGCAGTTATGGCTCTCTCTCCATTGATTTAGATGCCGTCTTCCTTATAACTGCCCGTAGGCAGTAGCAAGATGGCTATCGAGTGGCCAGACTTGTCTATAAGGACAATGACCTTTCCAAGATGGCTGCCGAGTGGTCTTAACAATGCGATGACACATTCAAACGAGTTTCACATGTTCTAACGCCCGTCCCCGTGCTGCGCAGGTTGTGCGGTCGGCTCACGTTGTCACGGCGCCGGCGGCCAGCGATGTGTGTTTCTTCTGCGGCCGGCGCGTCTACGTGATGGAGCGGCAGAGCGCCGAGGGCCTGTTCTTCCACCGCAGCTGCTTCCGCTGCGCCCGCTGCCACGGCAACCTCCGGACGGCTTCGTACTCCTTCGACGCACCCAGCGGTGAGCAGACAGACAGTAGAGACACACGCAGAGACACAGAGGAGTTGTTCTTAGCTGTGAACGCCATTTTAAACGTTAACACTGTAAGCCGTTTGAGAACGTATTCTCATTTGCTACGAGACCTGGTCTGAATAAAGTATAATTGAGCAGAACAACATGCAGATTCACAATAAATACGCAGTGAAATAGAATGCACACAGCACACAGAATATTTGTATGTTTCAGTCAAACGTTGTTATCATTCATAAATCACTCAGTAGGGTGTGTTGCCCCCACTAAACCTTTAAAGCTGTGTTCGGGCTGTGTGTTGCCCCCACTATACCTTTAAAGCTGTGTTTGGGCTGTATGTTGCCCCCACTATACCTTTAAAGCTGTGTTTGGGCTGTATGTTGGGAGCAGACTGTAAGCTTTATACGTCTTTTCCTTGGGACACTTTGGTCTGTCTTAACAAGATCTTTTGGGTCAAACCGCAGCATACATACCCAATCTGTGTATGTTGTCGTTTGATAATATACTTGCTGAGGAAGGTCTAGGCTCACGTTTTCTATAATTATTTCGTCATTTGATTGTATTATCTTAACCTTGTAAAGATATATTTTTCATGTAATATTTAATGTCAAGATGTAAGCCATGCCAAATATTTAGTTTCTCTAACAGACGCAGACTTTAGAAGCGTTTTGCGATCGCATTGCATGTATTTATTATGAAGTTAGTTAGTTATAGTAAGCGATTGTAAGCTAATACACCCTTCCTAAAATTCACCCAATATCTCCTGGTATTCTACTATCTGACCGTTCTCTGTGCGTGCGGCAAACATCACCTGGCTCGATAAATAGGAAAATGAACCAAGTGGTGCATTAACATCTTAGTCTTCACAATGTGTTCCCAATTTGCTTCCGAGGGAGCGCCGTCCGTGTGGCATTGAAGGGGGAGGTGGTTTTGATTTCAGATCGGATGTAGCAGGCACTCTCGGCAATGACTATACCTTTAAAGCTGTGTTTGGGCGGTGTGTTGCACCCCCAGGGAGCTTCTACTGCCTCCAGCACGATGACATGCGTCTCAGCGACCCTGTCCAGAGGAACACAGCGGCGAGCGCCGTCTCCTCGGACCAAGGCACAGCACATCGCGGCTCCATAGTAAGTGAAACAATCGTTGTCTTTGGACCTACACCGGTAGAGATGCTAGCTGTAGTTGAATGTATCTGAAACTGGCATAAACGTTCTGGTTATATAATCACATTGACTTAGTTGTGTCGTGGTCAAATTCAGTAGTAAAAAGGACACTGTCTCTGGAGTTTTATAATTATAGAGAATGTATTAAAACAAGCAATGATAAATCCAGTATTACAATTTGCCACGACTAAAAGCACACACACAGTCTCTAATGCTCCCGCATAAATTGAATTCAGTCCCGAAGCTCCTCCCCCTTTCCCTGTATATAGCAGAGCAATAGTAAACTCCCATTGGTTCCCTTCCCTGAGTGCTTCTCCAGGTGTAGTTTCCTCTTCCGGTTGGGAAGAGGCTTATCCTTCACTCTTCTTCTAACATATAACATATTTATTTCTGTTCTACGTCGCCCTCTCTGGACAGGAGGACATTATCAAGTACTACATTAAACCTTAGTAATGGCCGACACACATATCTTGTATAATGACAACAAAAGAACAAAAATGAAAAGCAATACACATAAGAACATATGGTTATGATCACTTATAATCTCAGCGGTGACACAAATAAGTGTCATAGCTACTTTCTTAATGTATAGTCGTGAAAAAAACAGACCACTGCAGATATTTTTCACTATTTATTTTGTATTTTTTATGTAGTATACGCATTTTTAGATTTGTATTTATATACTCTTTCTATTAGATACATGTACAGTATATTTATAGTATAACATTTTAAGGAATGTGCAGTGGTCTTTACATTTGATTCCAAGGCTGTATGTGAACAGCAACTTAACTGTAATAAGACGTTGCTACGGTGTATTAGGTGGTTGCCAGCGCAAAGCAGGAGGGGAATTACTAAGAGGCTGCTGTATCTAGGGCTGTGAGAATTGTGTGTGTGATGCATAGCGCTTTTTAAGCATTTAAAACTCAGACGCCCCACCCATGGGCCGTTCACCATCTTGGTTGGAGAAGTTGTGTTGTTGACATGTTTAACTTAAAAGTTGTTCTTCATGCTATATACCGTTAGAAAGCTATAAAACTTACAATTTGATTGATATAAAATAATTCAAGATACGATCGTAACATCAGGTACACTCAACGGATATGTCAGACCACCA
>JAODUK010072824.1:0-16264 GCA_027564635.1 Typhlichthys eigenmanni | reverse complement strand
CTGTCTTGGATTCAGTTTTACAGTTTCTTCAGTTTAGGAATAAATGGCAGCAAACAAGACAACATGTCAGACTACTTATTTATTGGAGGACTGTTCGCTATCTGCTTATCTATACCATCGTTTAGTGAGAGCAGAACATACGTATTAAGTAGTAGGCTATAACATATGAACTGTTCTGTTGACAAATATAGTAATTGTAAGTCGCTTTAGATAAAAGTGTCAGCTGGTTGTAAATGTAGTATCTTACCAGATGAAGGGTTACGCCCGTAGTTGTGGTCTGTTGGTTGTACCAGTTGGACCTCGTCTGCATCTTCCACAACATGATCTTCGTTACCGGTTGGCTGATAAGCACATTGTCCACGAATGTCTACTCCAAGGCGAGCACTTGCCCTATCATAAGCTGATTCCTGATAGATCTCATCTTTCCCCCAGTTGTTCCAGATAAATCGCAGTAGTGTAGCACCGGTTTTCAGTCTCTGTCTGCCACTTTTTGTACAAATCGTCATTTTGTGCATGCTGCATATGAACGTACTTCCACGTGCTATATTAAAAGGAATACCTTCATCTCTCCTTATTAATCTCACCCAGGTGCTCCGCAACTCTATAGGGAAGTCATGAAAACTAAGGTAAGGATGTTTCTGTTTTGATATAGAGTAGCCAGGTACACTACAATAACACCAGCAAGGACTCGGCCATTGCCTTTCAATTAACCGGAAGTAGTTATACATTGCTTCACGTAGTTCCAACTGCCGGAAGCAGGAAGTGTGATAAAGGCATATGGGTTGATCGTACTGGTGAGCCACCGAGTGTTGCTTGCAACCCTAGTTTCAGTTTGGTGCCATGTAAAGCATAGCCTTTCTATATGTGATGTTTTATTACCTACTGAATAATGCTTTTATTTCACATTTAACACAGATCATTATTTGCAAAAGGTATCACCTGGAGCTGCTGGGAGAGCACAGCCACCCTGTTCTGTAGTGCCACCTGTTGTCCAGAGTTACCATGCTGGTTGGAAGAAAAGGAGATCCCAAGAGGAGGTGAAAGAGCTCCCAGTGCTTCCTTCAGACGGAATACATCCTTGGATAAATCTGTTATCTGTATGAGAACATTTGGACATCACTACACCATGAACTGTATAATACTGTACATGGAAAACTGCTGAAAGAGAGTGAAATCACCCCTTTACATTAGACGCAATATGAAACGCACCTTACGGTCTTTCTCTTTGACAAGGCCCTGGGATTCCTGGATGTCTTTATGGAGTTGTTGGATGTGGCTGCACTCAGCCTGCAGGTCTGACAGCTGCTTCTGGACAGCTACCAGCTGTGCCTCAGCCACTTGACGCTCACTCTTGTTGAACAGCGCCTCCCGCTGGACTTGGAACACCTGCAGTGGGAAAACATGTTGCTCTGGCAGTGTGGCACAGCAGTAGTGTGGTGCAGGACCACAAGTCACCACAAAACGCAGCTGCCCTATCTTAGATTCAGAGCCTTCCCCACAGGTTTAAGTGCTATAGTACTTTTGTCACCTTTATGACTAAAGTTCAAAATGTATTAATGTGCAGTGTTGGTATATAAATAAGTCACATACAATTCAAAGGGAGATGAGACTATAATTCTAGAAGCATGCACTTATTGCTGATAAATAAATCCATATAAAATAATGTAATGCAATGTACAGTGCATACGGAAAGTATTCACAGCGCTTCACTTTATCACATTTAGTTAATTACAGCCTCATTCCAAAATGGATTAACATATTTTTTCCCCAAATTTAGCACACAATACCCCATAATAAATTGAAAAAAGTTTGTTTAGAATTTCTGCAAATGTATTAAAAATAAATACCTAATAAAACACACATAAGTAAGCCTTTGGTCAATACTTGGTTAAAGCACCTTTGCCAGCAATTAAAGCCTCAAGTCTGTTTGAGTATGATGCTACAAGCTTAGCACACCTGCTTTTGGGCAGTTTCTTCCATTCTTCTTTGCAGGACCTCTCAAGCTCCATGAGGTTGGATTGGGAGAGTCTGTGCACAGCCATTTTAAGATCTCTCCAGATATGTTCAATCAGGTCAATATAATCAAGTGTGGGTTCTGGCTGGGCCACTCAAGGACATTCACAGATTTGTCCCGAACCCACTCCTTTGTTATCTTGACTGTGTGCTTAGGGTTGTTGTCCGGAAGATGAACCTTCTCCCCAGTCTGAGGTCCAGAGCGCTCTGGAGCAGGTTTTGATCAAGGATGTCTCTGTACATTGCTGCATTGATATTTCCCTCAATCCTGACTAGTCTCCCAGTTCCTGCCTCTGAAAAACATCCCCACAGCATGATGCTGCCAACATCATGCTTCACTGTAGTGATGGTATTGACCGGGTGATGAGCGGTGCCTGGTTTCCTCCAGATATGATGCTCGGCATTCAGGCCAAAGAGTTCAATCTTTGTTTCATCAGACCATAAAATGTTCTTTCTCATGGACTGAGAGTCCATCAGGTGCCTTTTGGCAAATACAGGCGGGCTGTCATTTGCCTTTTACTGAGGAGTGGCTTCCATCTGGCCACTCTACCATACAGGTCTGATTGGTGGAGTGCTGCAGAAATGGTTGTCTTTCTGGAAGGTTCTCCTCTCTCCACGTAGCAACGCTGGAGATCTGTCAGAGTGACCATAGGGTTCTTGGTCACCTCCCTGACTAAAGCACTTTCCCCCGATCGCTCAGTTTGGCCAGATGGCTAGCCAAGCAAGAGTCCTGGTCCAAACTTTTTACATTTACAGATGATGCTGAGCTCACTGGGACCTTCAATGCTTCAGAAATCTTTCTGTAGCCTTCCCCAGATTTGTGCCTAGATACATTCCTGTCTCGGAGGTCTACATACAATTCCTTGGATTTCATGGCTTGGTTTGTGCTCTGACATGCAATGTCAACTGTGGTACCGTGTACTGTGGTATAGACAGGTGTTCGCCTTTCCAAATCATGTCCAATCAACTGAACTTGCTACAGGTGGACTCCAATCAAGTTGTAGAAAAATCTCAAAGATGATGAAGATAGAAATGAAGATAGAAACATGATGTGCCTGAGCTCCATTTTGAGTGTAATGGCAAAGGCTGTGAATACTTATGTACATGTGATTTTTTATTTTATTTGCATTTTTCACTTTGTTATTATGGGGTATTGTCTGTTGAATTTTGTGGAAAATTTTAATTTTAATCAACTTTGGAATAAGGCTGTAACATAACAAAATGTGGAAAAAGTGAAGCGCTGTGAATACTGTAGGGAGACAACAGACCCCTACTTTGTTAATGATGAACAATGCTGATACATTTTTAAAATGTCTAGACCCCTCTTTCAAATATCTGGGTTTTTGCAAGAGCCAGGGACTGCAGTGTTATGAGGATCTAATTTAATGAATAATGAACAGACAGTGCTTCAATGGTTATGTAATCAGAAAGTAGGAGGACTAATTCAATAGGGAATACCGAATTTAATCTAGTTATGAATAATAGCTGGGAAAGAAATACTTGAAAAGTGGTATAACCACCCCCTCCTCCCCACACACACGCACCTCTGTGCAGGTCTTCTCGTGTTTCCGTGTGAGGTCATTGAATCGAGCGGTGAGGGAGTTTATCTCAGCCTGCAGAGACAGTCTCTGGGACTCGTGATCTTCTTTGGAGATCAGACCCTGTTCTGCTGCCTTCTGAGACTTCAGCTCTCGCAGCTCCTGCTCTTTGTCACTTAAAGCCTCCCTGGCTTCCATCAAACTGCTCTCACTAGCTTGAAGTGAGTGCTGCAGCTCTTGCTGAAATACGTAGCACAAGTTATTACATTCTAATAGGTGTCTGGTTAAATAAAGGTTAAAGCTAACTTTCTAAAATACTAATGTAATGTATATATTTTTCCTAAGGTAAACCAAAAGCAGAACATTTAGGCCCAATGCATTTAACTGCATAATTTATTACTGTATAGTAAAATGAGGAAAATTTGCATCAATAGCCAGAATTACCACAATGAATGTCAAAAGAAAGAGGTAATTGAAAGAGAGAAGAAAAAGGTGGAGATTTACATGAACAAGTACAATGACAATTATTAAAAGAAGCAGATAAATAGGGGTAAAGCATCTTGCTCAATGCTTACAGATAATTCAACTCGGGCTCAAACCCATGTTTGCTGCCCTTACACCGTGTAAGGCTGATACGAGGCTAGACCGCTAGTTAACAGGAACGTAGGTCTTGGTAAAAAAGGACTCAAGGCGTAAGTTTTCTTAAGATCTTTAGTGAGGACCGTAACATTGAACACCTTTCTTAACTAGCTCTTTTACGACATACTGCCTACTGCTTTTTACTATGGCGGCCACTAAGCGGCAGTGCAGTACCTACTTAACAACGAGAACATTACTAAAAGGCAGCACACCATGAAGGTCATGGTGTCCTGTGTCGATTTATTAACAACACTACAAAAAATCAAAATCATACCAGGTCTAGCCACGAAGTGGCGAAGCCCTTATTGTTATTGTACGTTTTCTTCTTATTATTAAGGGTCTCCACTATGACTGACTCACACCACGTGGCGTCAAAATTTGTCACTTTAGATTTTCCGCCATTTTTAATTTTATGAAAATATTACTTTTTCTAATTTCTCCCTCATTTTTGGACTGATCATCATGAAAATTCTTGCAGCTATAATTATTATTATTAGATTAGATTGTGGGACATGAGAATATTGCGCATGTGTCAGTCAGTCAGTCAGTAAGCGACATTCGCTTATGTTGGCCGGTCCTGTTTCACGCATCCAGCTAAAATTGTATGAATAAGTTTAAGGTTAGGATAAGATTGTTAGACTGTCATGTGACTGTTGCTAGGATAGTGGGATAAATCCATGCACATTATTATTAGTATGTTCTGAACACACCTTCATCTTCTCATGCTCCTTTTTGGGAATGGAGTCCTGCATGTGCTGGAGGTCTGTGTCCAGCCTGGCAACTCGGTCCTCTGCCTGATTCCGCAAGTCCTGTTCTACTTGGAGCTCCTGCAGGGTCTGAGCCAGCTGCTCCGACACATCAGATAGTGCCTTCTTGTGTATGGAGAGTGGTACTGCATCTTTCAGCTGCAGGGCATCCTGAGCTCGACCCTCCTGCTCAGCACACAGACAGTCCAGTGCCTGAGCTGCTTCCTGCCGTGCCAGCTCTAGCTCCTCCTGCACAGTCACCAGCATGCGCCTGGAACAATCTTATTGGATGAAAATTCAACCATTAAAAACTCTACATCACTGACGAGAACAAGACTAGAGGGAAAATGTGAATGACAGACCTGATGTGATGGTGTGTTCGTCGTCCTCGTCTTCGTCTATATCCTCCTCTTCCCCCTCCATATGTCCGGGAGGGTGACGTCTCTCCAGCTCCAACAGACAGGTGTTAAGTCTAAGGGCAAGCTCGACCCGCTCCTGGGCCAGTTGCTCACACTGCAGGCCCAGCGTCACCTGCACCTCTTCCAGCTCTGCCCGCGGTACACATCTCCTCAGCTCCGCCTCCAGTTCACCAACATGCCCTTGGAGCTGCAGCACAAGATCTCCTTCAACCTCCCCCCTGACTCCCTTGTCTTCTGGCCCGGCAATGCTGCTTTCCGCCAGGGCCTTGAGCTCTGATAGCTTCTCTCTGAGGGACTCTACTGTCTCAGCATCCCCTCCTGCCACCTCCTTCTCCTTTTGCTCCTCTCCTGCAGACTCTTTCTTGGCTAAAGCAGCCTGAAGATGCTCGACCTTGTCCGTCAGCTGTTGGATGGTTTCAGTGTCACCCCCTGGCCTCCTGGCTAACTCCTCCTCCAACTCTGTCACCCGGGATCGGAAATGTTGCAGTTCCTTCTCCCCTGCTCCATCCACACTCACCAGCTCCACAGAGAGCACCCCGAGGCGCATCTGTTCTTTCAGTTCCTCAAGCTCATCTTGTGAAGAGGCCAGCTGCCCCTCCAGCCCCCACAGCCTCTCCTTCAGAGCCTCCACGCCCTCAACCTCATGTCCCTCAGTCCCTCTTATACCCTGATGTTCCACCCTGAAACATAACAGGAGTTCTGGCTGACGTTTTATATTAACACTACAATAAACTGGACAATGTTTACATTAACCCTGACATTGAACAATCTGTTAACTTTGTAAGACCGTTACAGTGGTTAGTCAACTAGCTGGTGAGTTTATTAAATTACTTTGTTAGTCAATTTGCCGGACAGTTACATGTGTAAGTTAGCTAGATTTATATGCAGTTCTTTAATTCAGTCAGCTATAGTTCAGAAGTCCAGCTAGTTGTGGGCTAGCCATAAGGCTGGCACAAACCTTGAACTGTTGTGCTGTTGCCATTTTATTGAAAACATTCACTTCCATTACTGTAAACTGAAGGCCTTGCGTCAAACACCACATACATACAGACATTTGTTTTAGTGTTTCCAGAAATAACACCTTGTGTCACTCAGAGTATAGATTCAGTTTAAACCAGTATAAAACATTTTTGGAACCAAGCAGCCTACACATAAATGTATACATTGAGTATGTAAAGCGTGAAAAGTGGTAACATTACTCAACACAAACATACCTTGCAGTTGTCTATCTCGTAGCTTTTGTTAAGTTTCTCAATGCCACCAGAAGCTTTTTCATCTTTGCTTTACCAGCACCACAGATGAGTTAATATATATAATGGAGTGCAGTAACATTTAAAATGTTCTGTTTTAACATAATCTGTACACGTGAAATTTGCATGTTAGCGTATTGGCTTGTGTATATAATTTAGAGCACTGTCACTTATAGGGCAGCAGTGAGTAGAGCGGGGCGACAGGTGATTGAGAAGCTGCTAATTCGAACTTTGTTAACTCCTCACCAAGTGTCAAGGTCGTCCTGAGCAACGCACCCAATGTCTGAAGACTGTAACATACTTGATGTGTTGGGTGATGCCCATTGCCTACGGTGCGCGCAAGGTGCACAAGCTTCAAGCAATACATACTCTATGCGACAAAACTAGGCGCCGTAGCGATATTCTCCAAAATAAATGGTGGCACTACATACAAAAATCAGTATTCTCGGTAATCAGTTCTGCAAACTCCTGTCTTTTATTATTGTTTTGAGAATGTGTAGCCTACAACAAATGTATAACTTCTCAAGGAACACTGAATGTATGTTTGCCGTTTCTTTCATTGCGAAAGAGTTAGCACATAGGGACTACTATCGGTACACCTGCTAAAGAAAAGCCCTTATACGTACGTTGAGAAAAGTATTACTTTCAAAGACGTTTGGTGCGTTTAATGGGTGTAACGAGTGTTGCTCAGTGACGTGTAGGAAGTGTAGCCACATATTTGCTTGGGTGTATTATTATTATTATATTATTATTATTATTATTATTATTAAGTATTTGTGAGTCATTATCACTTTTTTGCAGCAACAGTATTAAATTAGCAACAGTATTAAATGTTGATTTTATTACATCTTTCCATCATGTCTGCCGTCTCATTCTGATATGAAATGCATGGAATTCAAATTCAGAATATGTTGACACAACCATTAAGGACATATCCTTCAACTGGAACAGTGTGCTATGCACAGACAAAGATAGCTGGTTATATAGCTACGCTGGTTCTACCATCATATCATTCACAATCATACTTGGTTCACCTCCTAAAGAACAAAACTGCCCTTTTAACAGCCAGATCTACCTACTACTCTGACATCATAAAGTCTGGTAAAAAAAACATAGTTCTTTCCTCAACAGTTTACTTCAACCTCCCAATAACTCCCACGCCTGAATTGTGTAATTTATTTCTAGACTTCAATGTAAAAAATTGAAAAGATTCACCTACATCTACAACCACCCTCCACCCCTGCTGAGAACCCGTCCTCAATGAACACATTATTGGATCAATGTACACCTCCTGCCTCTCGGATTTCATTCCAGCCAGTGACAACTCCCATGCCCACTAGTTTCATCAAAACCTTCCATCTCTTGCCTAATCACTGACACAATTAACTCCCTCTCGCCACCGGCTTTGTACCCCTCACCCTGAAAATCGCAGCCATGACACCCACACATATATAAATACTGACACCAATGACCTGAAAAACTTCCACCCCATCTCCAAACTAGGGTTAACCCTAACCCTAACACTTGAGAGGGTGGTGGCCTCTCAACTTCTCAATCATCTAATTTCCAGTAATCTATTTAAACCATTCCAGTCTGGATTACGTCCCAAACACAGTACTGAAACATCTCTAGTCAAAATCACCAATGACCTACTCCGTGAAGATGAATACGGTCCTTCCTTATCCTTCTTGACCTGACTGCAGCCTTCAACACTATATCCCGCCTACGCCTTCTGGAACGTCTGTATTAACGGTATTGGTATTGCAGGAGTTGCACTTTCCTGGTTCACTTCCTATCTCACTAGCCACCAACAATTTGTCCAACTAAAATCTCACAGATTAAGATGTGCGGCAGTCTCACTGGGTGTCTCCCAAGGCTCGGTGCTGGGTCCTCTGCTATTTACTATATACCTCCTACCACTGTTGTAGTACCCGAGACCGGTCTTTTTGAAGGTCTTGGCCTTTTCTCAGACTGCACTGCATTTTTACTTGATCTTGTCTCTGTCTCGGAGCAAGAGGTCTCTTGGGATTTTACTTCAAGACCGGTCAAGAGCACAACTGCGGGAATATAATTATTGCCGCCCGGTGCATGTCTAATCCTAATTATTATGGTTAGAAGTAAAGCCTCCCTTAAATTTCTAATGTTTTACTTTACATTCTACATTCTAATGGGCTGGCCGGCTGGCAGGCATCAGCAGCGCATTGCTATCTCTGTGTGTTTGTCAGACTGGGCCAAACTAATACTTTCAATATTGAGGGGAGATACGAGTGGCCCCTCCTATCTTGGACTGATCCTTGTTTATGCCGATATCTGATTGGCACAAGAGTTTTCACACAATCGACTCGAATGCAAGTATACACTCGAATACACTCGAGTGTATGAGATATTTTTTTCATTTTAGTTTCTTATACAAATAAATGGAGTGCATGGCAGGTGAATAGATATGCGAATAAGCACCCCTAAAAAATAAGAAATTCTGATTATATTTAGATTTGGCCTATGTTTTATCCCTAATGTCAGATTTTGTATTACCTGGTTCCGAGCAGCACAAATCACATGGAATCTTATATTTTCTCATCAGATCTGGGCCAATTTTATATCCATCCATCCATCTTCATCCTCTTATCCGTAGTCAGTTCGCGGGGGCAGCAGCTCCAGCAGGGGACCCCAAACTTCCCTTTCTGGAGCCACATTATCCAGTTCTGACTTGGGGATCCCGAGGCGTTCCCAGGCCAATGTGGAAATAGAATCTTTCCACCTAGTCCTGGGTCTTCCCCAAGGCCTCTTCCCAGCTGGACGTGCATGGAACACTTCCCTAGGAAGGCACTCAGGGATCATCCTTACCAGATGCCCATACCACCTCAACTGGCTTCTTTCCACGCAAAATAGCAGCGGCTCGACTCCAAGTTCCTCACGGATGGCCGAGCTTCTCATCCTATATGTAGAGGAGATGCCCGCCACCCTCCTGAGAAAACCCATTTCGGCCACCCGTGACCATAGGTAAGTATAGGAACAAAAATTGCCCAGAAGATCGAGAGCTTTGCCTTCCGGCTCAGCTCTCTTTTCATCACAATGGTGCGGAAAAGTGAAAACTGCTCCTGCTGCTCGGCTGCGAATTGATGCAGTGAGTGCTGGAGGTCATGGGCCGATGATGCCATCAGGACCACATCATCTGCAAAAAGCAGCAATGAGATCCCCAGGCCACCCCTCCCCACCACGACTACACCTCGATATCCTGTCCATAAGTATCACAAACGGGATTGGTGACAAAGCGCAGCCCTGGCGGAGAACAAATCCTACCTGAAACAAGTCCGACTTATTGCTGAGAATCCGTACAGTTCTCGCTTTGGGCATACAGTATCTCCTGGGACATCCGGTCATACGCCTTCTCCAGATCCACAAAACCCATGTAGGCAGGGCAGTTTAATGGTGGTTTAATGGTCTGGGTGTTGGTCTCCCATCTGGAAGGTCGTGGGATCAAACCCCGCTGTTGACCTACCTGTAAGCATCCTTGAGGAAGATGCCTGTCCCCTAATTGCTCCCAGTGGTTGGTTGCGCCTTGCATGGCAGCAATCGCCATCGGTGTGTGAATGGGTGAGTTTGAGGCAAAAATACTGTATAGTGCTTTGAGTGGCCGGAAGGTTAGAAAAGCGCTATATAAATGCAGTCCATTTACCATGTAGACCGGAAGGGCATACCCCCATTTTTTTATTTTATTTATTTATCAGGGACAACACAATAAACATAACAGGTTACATGTACACATGGTCATAGTAATCTGGCATAGATGCATTAAATGCAAGATTTATAGCCTAAGCTAATTTGCAACCTCTGTCCCTGGTTAGACCTTTAAAAACATCACTGTACAGGCACAAACAGAATCAATGATCACGTTTGATTTTGTTTCAGCCAAAGTTTTACCATATTATTAAAAGTGGTCAGATTAGTTTGTGTCTTTATGACAGTTGGTAAGGCATTCCACATGTATTCCTTTTACTGTAAAAGATGATTTACCAAACGTGGTTTTACAATGATCTACCTTGCAATTTCCATTTGCTGATCCCCTAGTAAATGGTAAAATGGGCGCATTTATATAGCGCTTTTATCCATAGCACTTTACAGTATTTTGCCTGACATTCACCCAGTCTCACGCACGTTCATGCACCAATGATGATTGCTGCCATGCAAGGTGCGACCAACCACCGGGAGCAGTTAGGGGTTAGGCATCTTGCTCAAGGATGCTTACAGGTAGGTTAGCACTGGGGTTCGAACCCACACCCAGACCACTAGACGATTGTTGCCTGAGCCCATACAGTAACACAATAGGATATTTTTGAAAATATTATGGTATGCATGAAAAGTTAAGCTGCTTTAAGAGGTATTTTATGTCTTATCATTCTAAAGCAGTTCAAACTTGTCCGCCGGAGGTGTGAGTTGAAGATCTCACGGAAAGAGGCCTCCTCCAGACGTTCCCAGTTCACCCGCACTACCCGTTTGGGCTTACCAGGTCTGTCTGGAGGATGTCCCCCACCCTTTGACCCAACTATCCACCAGATGGTGGTTAGTAGCCAGCGCTGCCCCTCTCTTCACCCAAGGCCGAATACTCATATATATATATATGCACTAACAACAGTCAGAGTTTTTCCCCCCACAACCCGTAGGCGCAGGGAGGCGACCCTCTCGTCTACCGGGGTAAACTCCAATGTATTGGCGCTCAGATGGGGGCTTGCTAGTATCCCCACACCCGCCCGGCGCCTCCCACCCTGGGCAACTCCAGAGTAGAATAAAATCCATCCCCTATCCAGGAGAATGGTTTCAGAACCAAGACTGTGTGTAGAGGTAAGCCTCACCAGATCTAAATGGTAGCGTTCCACCTCCTTCACAAGTTCTGGCTCCTTCCCCCACAGTGAGGTGACGTTCCATGTCCCCAGAGCAAGCCTCTGCCAACGGGTCTGGTTTGTCGAGGTCCCTGACCTTCGCTGCCACCCATTTGACAGCGCACCCGACCCCACATGGTTCCTCCCACGAGTGGTGGGCCCATAGGATGAAGAGGAGGATGGTGCAACGTTGCTTGTTCGTACCCGGCTGGGCTCCGTGGCAAACCCAGCCACCAGGTGCTCACCAACGAGCCCTCCCTCCGGGTCTTGCTCCAGACAGGGGCCCCGGGTGTCCTCCGGGCAGGGTAACTTCTCCTCTTGAATGATTTTCCTTAAGGGTCTTCTGAACCATTCTTTGTCTGGCCTCTTCCCTGAGACCACTTTGCCTTTGTAGACCCTACAAGGAGCACAATGCTCCAGACAACATAGCTCTCAGGATCATAGGGACACACAAACCTCTCCACCACGATAATCTGATGGTTCCCAGAGAGGCCACTTTTATATGTGGTACTAAATCGAATACATATCTGATTCTTTTAAATGCGATCTCAGTCTGAGCAGTCAAATCAGAATTCTTGCGACTTTGATGTCACTCTAGGTAGACATTCACTGTGTGAATTACCTCCAAGCAGGAGAAGTTGTAGTCCTACTCGCAAGTGAACATATAGTAGACAAAATAAGGAAGTAGTCACTGGATGGTCAGAGCGAGGTGATAAAACCATTGCACACAATACTACATGGAGCGCGGATCATCATCCTCCCAAATGTTAAATAATGAGTGTTTGGATAATGCACACGAGGCGTAGACTATATTTGCTGCCTTGAAGAGTAGTCAATGAAAATACAGTAGCGTAAATTGTAGAAGTAGAAATACACAAACAAATTAAAAGAAAATATTTTGCATGGTATTTAACCCCGCCTCCTTGGCCCACAATTTGATCAATAGCCTTATTGCTGACTGTTGTCGACTGTATCAATACACACGATAAACGCAGAAAGAAAAGGTCCACTGGCAGTCTGCGGGCAATGTGCTTCGTGCCTGGCAGAGAAAATATACCATGTGAGTGTTTAACAGGCTTTAGCATCTTACAACCTCATGTCAACTTATAAAATGACTGTGTAGGGCTGACTTTGTTGCTCTCAGTCAATGTTTATTCATTCGACACAGTGCGCCGCATGTGACATTTTGTTCGTTTGCGCATTCACTTCAGAACCGTGATCAGTTCACACAAGAATTTGATACGTGCCACATTTAACAGGTAATGTGAACAGAAAAACAAAAAAATACGATATGAGCACTAAATCTTAATTGAGCACTAAGGACTACAGTCTGAACATAGCCTTAGTAAAAAGTATATTTAAAGATAAATTTTACAGACAGAGTGGGAGATCGCTTGAATCTCTAGCTCACCCATTTGCACGCATTCAAATAAATCATGAGTCCCGAGTCAGTAAAAAAATGTGTTCATTTTGAATGACTCATCACTATAGTACAGTCGATATAGTACTATACTACGATTTGTAGTGCTTTTCATATCAAACTACTTTAAAACATTCACATTTTCACACTTTTAATTTCAACATTTAAGTATTTTGAAGATAACCTCTGAGTCTGCATATCAAGGATTAGGAACTGCACATCAACTAGTTAGTTCTTACTGCTCCTCATCTGTGCAGGATGCCTCATGTGAAGCCTGGGTGTAGTGCTCCTGCAGAGCTTCAAACTCTTTCCTCAATGTCTCATACTGAGCCAATGAGACAAAGTCTGTGCTGAAGCTGTTCATGTCCGTGTCATCCTTCTCAAACATCTCCAACATCTGATAACAGCACAACAACATGAACATGTCATGTTCATTGCTGTACATGTTTAGAAACTGTGTAAATATTAGAATGGAGACAGTGAGATGAAGCTGTTTTTACAAAAAATAGTGAGTATGTGATCTCACCTGGACTTTGAGCACCAGCTCAGCATTCTGTGAAGTCAGCTCCTCTACCTGTCTCCGGAGCTCGACCAGGACTTGTGGGTCTGTTTCACTCTGAAACGAGCCTTCATCCTGGGCTGGTGATGCCCGGGACCCCCTGGAAAGCAACTTTTCTGGAGGGCAGGAAGACGAAATCTTCAAACTAATAAAAATAAATATGTATATCTTATAATTAGGGCTGGTTGATATGGCCGAAATTTATATCACAATATACTTAATAATTTCGGTCGATACGGTATAATTCCGATATCAATATGAACAATAAAAGCCTCTGAATATTTGCTAAGAACACCCACAACGGAGTACTTAAAAACTCCTAAAAAATGCATTTGCCAAGACTATGAAACCTCCTATGAAACTATAATATTTTAGAAATTTTAAACATAAAAATTAATGTTCACCATTTAGCAAGTGTCAGTAACATTTTGGTGTGTGTGTGACTAGCACTGTGGTCCCATGAATTATATGTTCCAAAGAAGACATTACAGACTGTGTAAAATTATTTGGCACCTGAAAACAGCCCATACTGCTTTGCGCTGGCTGTAGTGCGAGTCATCACGCACGTAGCTTCTATTCTGTTCACCTGAATACAGCTGGCAAGGCTACACTGACTTTATTCCAAAAGAGCACACATGCTCCTAAGTTAAGACATTTAGGAGCGCATTCATGTAAAAATGTCTCAATATTTAATGTGGAGGTATTCAAGGTAGAGAAGGACAACCAGCATAACTAGGCTAGAATATAGAAATGTAAGCAAACCTAATTCTGAATGGAATATATCTTTAAAAGTTAGGCTATACAGATATATTCTTATAACTTCCATATGAAACGATATATAATTTTACTGTACTATAGAGATCGTAATATGTATGCATGTATTGTTCACCGGCATTTTTTTCACCAGTTTTGCTAGTGTCTTGCCTCTTAGCTTTAGCTAGCTGTGATGACAGGGTCGCTAATATGGGAGTGTGTTTGTGTTCAGCTCTGAGACCCGATTTGAACAGCTAAACACACTTTTCAATGCGCATGGATGGAGTGTAATTATTGTAACAATTAACACAATTACGCACTCAACTTGTTGGAAGTGGAACCACATATGAAACAGGTACCCAGTGCGCGCCACATGGTCCTTGTGCACGGGGATTTCATAACAATGTGCAACTGAACATATTTGAGCTGCGAACATAGTGGCTAGAAGTCACTCGCACAAAGTGGGCCTAAATATTTTTTCATGTTTGCACATCAAGATTTTTTGTCGAATTTTGCCAGTGAAATGGTGTCACTGTAAGAGCCCTGCAGGCTGACTGCTGCTCCCCTCATTCAGTGACAAATGTATAGCTTATCGAAATACCGGAAATTTGTTTAAAAGTCATATCACCATTATCGAAAAATGTATATTGCGATGTATATTGATATTTAATGATTGTCCAGCCCTACAATGAACCTTAACAACTTGTCTTTATCCACACAATAAATTAACAATAACTTTATCCATAGGCTAGCAATTAAGGTTTCCACCCGTGTTTCACAAAAAACCTGAACACCTGATGGACTGTTACGCACGCCTCCCGGAGGAGTATGCTTGTAACACCCTACTGCACATGAACCCCCACGGACTGGAGCAGAGGAATGACTGCTGTGGTGCGAGAGGAAGGAGACCAACACGGGAGCACCGTTCAACAACGTTTATTGACGGTATCAAAGGGAGAAAAAGGGGCTGGGCGGAACCAAAGTAAAGAAAGCAAATGCAAAACCACTTCTAACCCTACCTTACCTGCCAAATGCCATCTTCCCTGACTAGCACCACTAGTGCCGGTGCTCTACCCAAAATACAGGGGGTGGCCCGCCCAGATCTTACCTAGTGTATATAAACACAGTGGGTAACTACGGGTGGTGTATGCCCCAGGGCCTCTTGCCTGAAGCACATAGGCTTCCCCCTTTCTCCCCCCTGGAAAACAAAGTGACAAATGGTTACAAACAACAAATGACAGAATGTACAGTGGTCTGCTCACATCAGCCACACCACCGGACAAACACACAATCAATACAGTTAACAACAATGATCAACAACCATCACATTCCAATACTCTCTCTCTACATTACTATCTCACATAATATCACCTACAACTATACATACACACACACAGCGCACTCGCTAGAGATCGTAAAACAGCCCTCTCTCTCCCCCAAGAGCTAAAACATTGTGGCTTATGAGCAGGCTGCCCCAGCTGCAACCACTGATGAGCAGACAGCAATCAGCTCCAGGCTCCACCCATCAGCTGCAGCCAGCAATCTGGAACCCTACCTGCAGCAGAGGGAAAGAAAAACACACACAAACGAACACTGCGCAACACACAGCGCGGGGGACGTAACACGCCCACCCCAAAAATACGCAAACCCTGTGTTTGCGAATTCTAACTAACTAATACTCTGCTCGTGAGCGCGACAACGCATCCGCAACCACATTTGTTGACCCTTTCATGTACCGTATCTCTAAATTGTACCCTTGCACAATTAAAGCCCACTGCCGAGAGGCCTCACGGTGTACTGCACAAAATTATCGGGGTCACAAAAGCTGAGATATCCGAAGCACGGGAGGTTAGTGGCACTCGCCAATAACCCTTCAGCAAATCTAGCTTGCTTACATTTTTAGCGAAACCTATCCTGTCCATACAGTCTTCTACCCGAGGCAGTGGGTAGGAGTCTGGCACTCTAACTGCATTCACACGGCGATAGTCCGTGCACAAGCGGGATGTACCGTCCGGCTTGGGAACAAGGATACATGGGGAACTCCAAGGAC